>CAUHTR010005404.1:0-28409 GCA_959609185.1 Schmidtea polychroa | reverse complement strand
TTTAAAAGTTTAAAATAATTGATTGTTGAAAATTAGTTTTAAAAATAATTATTTAAAATTGTTATTTATAATTTAAAAATTTATAGATTTTATAATTTTTTTTATAAATTATCAATATTGTATAGTTATTCATCCGTCGTGAATGTGGGTAATCTGATGATGATAGTGATGCTATCGAAATATATAGTAAAAATGATGTACGAATGGCGATTATTATTATTATTATTATTATTATTATTATTATTATTATTATTATTATTATTATTATTATTATTATTATTATTATTATTATTATTATTTTAATTATTATTATTTATTTATTTAAATGAAATTTTTGACTTTTGACAACTTATCAAGCCCCAAGTCAGGTTGACTGCCGACTTTGTTATAAATATAATTGCCACCGACAATGATATCAAGTCTTTCCTAAAATATTTACAGAGAGAAAATTTGAATTTATTCTGATTAATTGTTTATATTGTATTGGTAATATGGCAAATATTCAAATTTTGGCAAATATCAAATTGTACGGCTTATCTGTATTAAATATTAATATTAAAAATCTCTTAGTTTATCAGCAAATCTTTGACATTAGGATTTCTCGAAATTAATAAATATTTCTAATAAATTTTATTTTAATAACATTAGAATTATTTACATTTTTAAATTACAAAACATATTCAAATTTGTTCTATGTTAAATTATTAGTTTTACTTTATAAAAAAATATGAAATCTCTTTAATCATAAAGCATTAAACTTCACAATTCGGTTTACTTTACTGACCCTACTTTCATGATTGTTTTCAAAAATAATTAATCTTTATCGTCTGTTAATTTATTCTCTCCGTTTCAAAAATTGATTATCCGAGAAAATTACCAAGAAATTATATAATTTACATGCTATAAATAGTTAAACATACATATAATGAGGACTTGTTCCCTCACTACTCATACATGGCAACGATTTAATTATAAGAAAGCGCCAATCAAACATTCTTTTCACGATATATTTCGAGATTTTTCCTGTCATCATCAGGTGGGATATAATAACTATATAAATATTGATAAAAACAATTCATTCTTTTAATAATTATAATTCAAATAATATATTATTTTTAAATTTTAACAAGTTGAATTTAATTTAGTAATTTATTAATTATTTAATTTAACAACAACAATCGATACATAAATATTCAAAAACTATCTTTACATTCAAATTCTGATCGTATTAATGCCTTTAATAATCCATCCATTGGCTATTTTCTACTGGACAGTGCCAACCATGGATAAAACAGGTCTAATAAGTGTGGATTGATAAAAATTAAAACCAGCATATTAAAGATGTTTATGTATTAAAAATTTTAGCTAAGAAAGACATCAATATATGCATGTTTGTCAAAGAAATGGATTGGTAATTCTTGACCATGATGTATATGTGAATAAGCTTATAATTATAATTATAATTTTATAATTTTTGTCCATCTTTAATTTGCTATAATATTTTATTAAAATGTTAATTTTCTTATTTTGGCAGTAATTTATTTTTTATTAACAGGTACTTCCATTATGAAATTGGAACTAGTCGTGTTTTAATAATGTTTTTAATGAATCCACAAAATGAAAAAAATTTTAAATATTAAATTTTAAACTTGGTAAAAATACAGTTACAGCCATAAATCGTTGAGGATGGTGAGGAATATAATAATTTATGATGATTCCAGATATATTTAAAGTTAAAACAAGAAATAATTAACAAAATTTTAAATTATTATAAAAAGATGAAACAAGCCTTAACCATCAAAGCATGTATTAAATGAAAAGATTTTCGATTATTAGATATTATTTTCAATTAATCAAAAACCTTTCATTTAATACATATTTTGCAGCAAAAGGCTTATCTTATCATTTACTTGTTTAATATTATTATTGTTATTGTTATTGCTATTGTTATTATTATTATTATTATTATTATTATTATTATTATTATTATTATTATTATTTTTATTATTATTATTATTATTATTTTGATAATATATAAATTATCTGATATTCAAAATCAAATTACCAAAGTAGACTAAATGATCATTTATAAGACTTCCTGCGTTGTCTACGCGTCTGATAACTAATTAATATTAATACCAAATAAAATGTTATTAAATAATTTCCGTTGTGCAATGAACAAATATAAAATTAACAATGAAAATATATAAAAATTATTTCTTTAATTATCTCTTATTTTATAATTTTTTGATTTGATTTGGTGATTATATTTTCAGTATGTGAAATTTTATACGGATCAAGTGTAGTCTCGGTGCCTGCAAGGGGTCATGTTAATTTAATGATATGTAATTTAAATGCTTTAATAATTTTATATTTTTTTTTGAATAAATATGGAAATGTTGTAAGAGATCTTCTATATTAGGAACTAAAAATAAATTTATTATTGACATTATATTGTTTTTATTTGATTAAAATCGTTATTATTTTTTGTGACTTTTACTTTCAATTTTGTCAAATTGGTTACAGGCCAGAAGCTACGTGGAAGTAGTAAAATAATAATGAACAATTATATAACATTAACATTCATTGTACATTTCATTGAGTATTTATTAAATTGTAAATATATCTAAGATTTTGATATTCACGAATTTTCGGCACTTCCTTTTCAAATGATTTTGATCCGTTAATTAACTTAACTTTTGTTAATTTTCAGTATATTTTAATCATAGTGGATTTTCGGGAAAGTGTTATATATTAAATAGAAACATTGTTTTAAATGGGTTTTTTTATTTTAATATTAAATTAAATATTTATTTAGAAATTTTAATTTTAATTAATATTATTAATAATTTTTTAATGTCAGTTAAGTAAATATTATGAGCATAATTAACATTTAATAAATTTATAATGTAGTTAAATTAATGAAATTTTTAATAATTTCTTATTGATGAAAAGGCTTTTTAGTAAGCTAATATAAAGAAATTTCAATATCTTAAGAAGATCATGTTTGGATAGTTTACCCCAATAAAGGCGCGGCAAAAACGGCGTGGACAGTATAAATGAAGATTAAAAAGCGAATATCTCATGCAAGTTATATATATTTTTCCTATTATGTCTTTTTTGCATAAATACTTAATTCACGAATCGATATAGATTTATTTGCACATTTTTCATCCTCGCCGTTTTTGTCTGCGCTGTTTTTGCCGTGTCTTTATTGATAAATACCTATTTGAATATATTAAAATAGAGGTTGACTGGTTCTGTTTTGATCTCTTTATTTATCAGTCTTTTCATTGAAAACCTTTATTTTAATTGAGTGTTTTATTTTCTATATTCAATACAAATATCAATTTCTAAAGATTTGAGATATGTTAAAATAAAATATGTCCCAACCCCATCGCCCATTCTAGTTATTATTCAAAAATTAAAAATATATTTTTATAATGAGTTGACTTAATCTTTTTGCTTTTGTTAAGTGCTTTTATCGAATATTTTGATACGTCATTCAAAGGTTTGGCTTTAATTTTGCTCTAAATAAAATTATTTAACAAAAATTAAAAATTCAACCGACAAAATCAAAATATTTAGTATAATTTCTTTATATGCAAAATTTTACGGTTTCAAATATTATTTTTCAGTTGAAAAAGCCGTTAAAATTTCAAGTTTTGGCGCTGTAAACACAACTTCAATGTGTTGGTGTGTTAGAGTGTGAGTGTGACACTAAAACCTTTTTGAAACATAATTTGATATTTAATTTATTTTTATTAAAACAAAAATTCAGGAAATAAAAAAGGTAATCGGGTAACTGATGTTATAATTATTTTAAATTAGCATGTATATTACATATTTGTGGGTTTTAACATTTTCGGATAACAAATTTTTGAAACGGAGAGAATAAATCAACAAAAAATGAAGATTAATTATTTATAATTAAAGAATGTTGAAAATAATAAAAATTTGTCATTGTAAGATTTCTATTTCAAGATGAAAATACTACTCATTTTCTTACACTTTTTATAAATCCAGATTTTATGATTTTTTAAATATTTATGAGAGCGCTATTTTTGAATTTAAGAGCAGATTGTTCACGACTCCTGATCAGAGTTGTTCAGAGTTTGCAAAAAATGATAAATTTAATTAACATATAATAATAGTTTAATAAAAGTTATTTAAAACATGTCAAAAAATATATTTAAAACAAAAAATTTCCTTTGAATTTTTAAAAAATTAAATATAAAAAATTAAATTTTAATTAATTTTTTCAACTGTAAAGTCGTTTGAGTATCTTTTTTCAAATTAAAATAAATATTCATTAAAATAAAAAAAAACATTAATCAGTTCAAAAAAAGATTAAAACCAATATAACTAATAGAATAAAAATAAATTCAAATTTTCATCATATTTTCTTTTGGAATAATTGATACATTATATTATTTGTTTTAATGATTCTTGTAGAAATAATTTGTGATTACTATAATTGGATGTTTAATTGTTCAAATCCGATCCTAATTTCGGGGGGGGGCATAAGAAGCAGTTGATGACAATTTTTGTCTTGTTGATAATAGTTTCAAAGAAATTTTCAAATGTAAATTGTGTAATGATATTACCGAATTTGCAAATTATTGTATTTTTTCATTGATGGTGATGATAATAATTGTTGTTTTGAGAGTTATAATAAGAAATATGCTTGATATTTTTAATCAAATTAACTACATATTTAAAAAACTATATAAATTAAGGATTTTAAACAAATTTATTAATTTTTATATAATTAATATATTTTAAAAAGGTTTTAAAAATATTATTGTTATATATTTTGATTTAATATTTAAAATTGGTTTGATTTTTTAGCCCTCCCCCGCACACTTGAATCATGGAGTGATCGGTGGTAGCTTTGAGTTTGTCTATCGATATAAGGGTTTTTGTAAGGGGATTCCCACTGATAATTTGGAAAGGTCTACCATATATAGATTTCAGGAAAGTTCTTATCTCTACCTTAAGTCCCACGTAAGTGCACGTCTTCAGTGATTAAATATTTTTTTTACTTAAATATCCTTTAAAATTCAAAACGGCTCACTAAGAAAAAATTTTAAAGCGTCTATAATTAACTCATAATTAACTATAATTAATGCCTATTTTAATAAATATTATCTTAAAATATTTCTATTTCAAATTACTATTTATATACGCAATTTAAATATTTAAAAAAATGTTATTATTATTATTATTATTTATCATTTAATTGTTTAAAATTGAATGCTGCCACCAAGAAATCATCACTTTATTAGTAAGTGATTGTAAAATATTTAACTGTTACAATTTTGACATAATTAAATATCAAATTCACTTGAAAAAGGCAGTACCGAAAATTTGTGAATATCAAAAAATCATCGATATATTTACTGATTCATAGTCAAGCATTTTAATAAATACAATGTCAATGGAAAAGAAATCAGTGGTGAAATTTAAAAAAAGTTCTTATAATAATTAGATATGTAATTTTAAAAGTATATTTTTATAATATAATAATATTTTAAATATTGAATTCTTAAATAAATATTTTTTAAAAGGTTTTTGNAATCCTTTTTAAAAACATTCGGTTTGTTCGCAAGGTGTTACTACGATCTTCCTATAACTTTGAAAAAATTATAATTATTTTACATGGACGTTATGCTTGTTTGTGAATATTTGAAAGGTTTATCAGTCCAAAGAGCAGTCGTTAAAGATATTATAAATTTATATTTTAAGAATTGGTGAAGTAACACATATTTTTGGAATCGGATGTAAATATATTTTTTCTAATAGGGATGATGTTAGCATCAGCTCTTTTATTAATGAGGAAATCATAGTGAACTGGAACTGTGAAAATTGCATTGTTTTTTGTCGATTATTGAATTGAGCAACATATCTCAGTTGTTAATATCAAAGAAATCCTTGGCTTTTATCAGACCAACAACATGGCTTCTGACCTTTTCTGGCATCTTTTTTCAATCATCTGTGAAAACAACATATTTTTTCTTCTTTCTAACGGTGTTCTTGCTTAATATGTGGATTCTCTATATTCTTTGAGGACTCATGATGGTTGACTAATCAGCAAGCGAATCTATATGAATTTTTTATTTTTGATTGATGTCAATTACAATGCTTACTTGAACCGAACTACCATATTGTCAAAGAAGATTTGAACTTTGATAACCTTTTAGAGCCTATATGAAAAAGTGTGTCTGGTATTTTAATTAATATAACTTACATTCTTGACTGCATACGAGTATTTTGAGAATAAGAATATTGATGATGTTACCAATTAAATATATAAGTGGCCTGTTTGACGAGCTGGAGTTTCGAATGTTGCTATATTGGTTGTTTGGAATGACGTATTTTCGTAGGAGACAGGCTTCCAGTAAATTGATAAAATTTCATTGTTTTGAATAAAGGTGATAATGTTCGAAAGAAGTTGTTTGAATATTAAAACAATGTTTTTTTATGTATTTATATTATGTATTTGAAATTTAATTATTGAATTAATATATTTATTAATTTGAAATTCAGAGGCACTACAGAACCGAGCTTCTGATAATCACAATTTTAACAATAATATTAATAAAATTAATAATTAAATTATAATATTAATATAATAATATTAATAATAATATATTAATTAAAATATTTATGTTAAAATTTATAATAGAATTTATAATGCTTTTATTATTTTCAAGTATTTTAATAATATAAACAAAGATTCCCCTTGGCATGACAGATTGATAAGATAAAAAGGTTTTAATCAAATGAAAAAATATTTTGTTGATTAATTTGCTTTTAATATCACTGTTTTAAAATAACATTATTTGATTCTAAACGAATTTTCTGAAATTTAAATTTTAGAAATTTCTTTTGTAGTGCGATAATAAATATTGTTTGCTTGATTTCTTAAATTAATAACATCCATTAAAATTACAAAACTTGATTTCTTAGCATCATTTAAACAAATAATATCTTTTACAACTTCTATATTTGTTTGTTTTATTTATTTAATAATTATTTTAGTATATTTGAACAAACAATTAATGAGGGAATTGAAACAAAATGAACATTTCGTATAATTATTTCAATTAGTTTTTTGTATTCTTATGAAATTATTCAAATCATCCAATTCAGAGCATGTTTAATTCCAAAGTACGAAAGAAAATGTAGTTGTTTATCTGGTGATTCATGAATCCTCTCCTTAACCCCTCTATAATGACTCATTTTGACAGTCAAAATTTGGTTATCAATGACAAATTTTGGAAATTCTTTTTTCTAAGTTTTTTGTGTCCGCATATATATATTCAGTTTCATTAATATGTTACATTTTAAGTTAAATAATCAATTTCCCAAAATCACGAATGTTTACAAACATTTTTCATTACAAGTTTTCGATAACGCAATAACCAAAACTAAATTCCATTAAAATAAACTCCACTCTTATTTATTTACTTTTTATATTTTTTAACTACACCAGTTTGCATGGAATAAAAGCATTTATAATACAAGATTGTGTGTAAACCAATAAATGAGTCATCATTTCTGACAAATTATTTTTCACCTTATAAATTGACAGAATTTGGTTTTTATATTATTTAAAAGTAGGTTTTAATAATCTTTAACTTATACTTGATATTATGATTGTGAATAAATTGTTCAGTATTTATTGTTAAAAATAAAATGTCACTCTTCTCTTAATCACAATATATAAACAAAATATTTTCCTTAATTTAATGTGATTTAATTTAATTATCCCATGCCCCGGTGATCAATAGGACAAATCCAATGGTACTGATCAAAATAGGAAGGCTTCGTTCAGTTGAGAGCCAAATGTTAATTTTTCTCACTCTTTTTAGGATTTCTGACGTCAACGTGATTATCTTCAAATTTATATTCAAGATCGCTGGATTCGATTGATTTGTCAAAACTTGAATGTTTGCTACAAGCCATGGTATTCTGTGGACCAAATGGTTATTGGTGTCACAGTTCTTATCTTCTTCTGACGATAAGGCCAAACAGTTTAAATATGCTTTAAACTTTAACTATCTATTTGTAACGTGCGTCAGTATATCTACTCGGTTTTCCTCTGGTTTAACCAATTGTATACAAATGGAGATTCTGTAATTTTCGGTAATGTCTTTTATTATTCATAAGCGACGTCAAATAAGAGTTTCTGAATCCCATGGACACGAATCCTACCTTCATTGTTAAGAAATGTTCTCAGCCAGCCTACTACCGTGGCCGAGTCCACCATCAGTTTGAGTTGTTAACGCCCGATTTTATTGCTAAGTTTACACCAATAAGAACTGCATCGAGCTCAGTGACGTTTATATGTGGATGGTCATTACTTTTCCTAAGCAAAATTGCATCCATTTATTACCAATGCGACTCTCATTGCTAAACTACTAGCATTGTTTCATACAATTAGAACTTACTGATGTTTGTAAACCAGATCCAGTTTGATGTTATTTATCATTTCAATCTAATCCGAGGAGATCATCCAATTCGTGCCATCGTAATTCTCTTGATAAAACTGCAAGCCACTCTAAGCCACCTTGCAAACGGATAATAAACCAAAACAATTTTCCTTCAGTGCCATTAGCAGAGCTGGTTTGTTCGGATATTAGTGCTTCAACATGTCAAAGAACTTCTGAAAGAATCATTTTGAAGATCCTTATTGAAGCTTTAAGCTTATGGGAGATCATTGATGGGAGGTCGACTATAAATCCTCTCTTGAGGAGCCCGTCATCATTTATCCAAGACAATGTGGTCATTCATTGCAGGTCCATAAGGTAAACATAGATGGCTTTTCATTTCATGGCAATCGAAAAGACATATGTTAAAGCTTTTTCTATTGCGCTGAAGTTGTCCTTGTCCTTTTTGGTCAGGTGATCGTAAACGAGAAAGCCTGATCCAATAGGAAAGCAAAAAAAAATTTCGATCTTTTAATTATTACATTTATATTATTTGTTATTAACTTTTATTTTATAATATAATAAAAAAAATAATCGATAAATGATATTATAAGAAACATACATATTCACCTTTGTTCTAAAAAGTGATTAACAGTTACACCTTCAATTTTGTACACCGCTTTGCAAAATGTAAAAATTTTATAAAGTGTTTTGACATAATTTACTCCTAAAATATGAATAATTACTACTAACAAATTATTTTTAAGATTTTTAATGAAAACTTTGAAAACTCACTTTTTAAATTATTGTCTGATTATATGGACAAAATGAAAACGTCTGTCTTTTAATGAGACAAATTACGGCACTAGCGTTTCTGCCTAATGCAAAAATTCCGGAAGCGTTTGGACGTAGTTAGAAGAAAATTATGTGAATGGCCGATAAAGGAACATAAATCGAAGAGAAGTGAGAGTCCCACCACTTTTTCAGCCTCAGTTTTGGTCTGTATATGACAACAAAATAAACGGCATACCAAGAACCTCAAAACAAAGTAGAGGGTTGGCAAATATTGGTTGGAAAAAATCATCCTGGAATACTCTACCTAATTAAGCTGTTAAGACAAGAACAAGACAACACTTCAGGTGAAATGGAATCCATAATTCTGGGACAACCATACCCTAAACGCAAAAAAACATATGTAGAGAAGGACCAAAGATTAGCAACGATTTGAAAATGAACAACATAATAGAACATCGTTAGAATTTTTACGGGGAATAGCGTATCATTTAAGTTTTTAGATTTTTATTGTATTACTTATTTTTCTGCATTTTTTTTCTTTAAATAAATGATGTTATTTTAATTGTTTATTTATCCTATCTACCTATACCATAATATTTCTATCCATAATAAATAACAAAATCAAATATCAACTTTTATAAGTAATTCAAAGTATGCATGAGTAGAAATTAATTGTTCAAAGTTCATTATTAAGTATTAGGTGACAGAGGACAACATGGAAGAGACATAAAAGTACTTTGTCGGCCTTTATCTCTGTTGGCCATTTGTCTGTCGGCTATTTGTCCTCGTCGGCTTTTTGGTTTTCAGCTTTTGTCGTAGACCCTTATCCATGTGTATTCTATTGTAATTTCATTCATAAAAATCTAAGTTATTTTAAATTTTTAAATTTATTAGATAATTAAATTAATATTATCAACATTTAAAAATAAATTGGGCCCAGTTCCAATATTTTTCTTTTTTTTTAAATTTTGTTAAAAAATATAAAATTGTAAAAAAGTTATTTTTTAACAATAGTTCAACAACAATTAATAATAATAATTAAAAATATAATTAAAATTTTAGAGTATATGGATAAATTGTGTATGAACTTATTATTTTTATATATGCAACCCTCGAAAAACGAGACTTGAAATATTTCAAAACATTAAATTTTCAAAGTTTTTTTTAAAATTTTTCTAAATATAATTCTGCATTATTCGAATGTTTCCAGTAAATATTATTTAAAGTATAGATTAATCAATTACATCTTAATTAGTTTGTGGAACATTATTCATTAAATTTTATTTTTAAAAATAATTTATTGTAGCAACTTTTGGGATCAAGACATTTTTACGAATCCATCTGTCAAGTTTCTAATATCAAATTTTATCATAATTTCAATCTATGACGGAAAATGAATGAAAGATCAAATTATTTGCATTTAATTTTTGTAGCACTATTTAATCGATAATATCTGATTGATTGAAATATTTCAAAATGCTGACCAATCAAATAATGGGAAAATTGGAAATCGAAATTATTGATTAAATTCTTCCATAAATTCATATTAAAACATTTTTATAATTGATGAATTTTAAAATTTAAACTTTTTAATCGATTTTCAATTTTAATTTTGTAAAATTCAATAAAGAATACGAATTATTTTTATTTGTTGATTTAAAAATTTATGTAAATCTATTTGTCAGTTTGTTAACATAAATTTTTTGGGAAAATATCTTGTTTTAATTTCGATTATTTATTTACTATTTATTACCTAAAAAAATCTAACGGAATCCCCAAACTTTGCAATTAATAAAAATGTTTTGGAATTATTTAAAAGATATATTTAAAGATTTAATTGAAAAATATTCGTTTTGTATGTTGTATTTGGGAAATTAACAAATTTTAGAAATAGAAATAAAAGTAAATGGTTTATAAAATTATAATGTAAAAATTTTAAAATCTTATTTATGAATATTTACATACAAATTTGTCTATGTTGCAGAATATGTAATAATAAAAAACAAATTCAATTTATTTGAAATCATTAATTTACATTAATTGAGCTGATTTAATAAAATTCTGAATTTAATTTTTTAATTAAAAGAAAAATATTATTTTTTGTGAAATTAATATAGAAACATTTATTAACTTTTGGTACTTGAAGAATTAATATGAAAATGTGTAAACCACAGAACTTCTGGTATAAATTGAATAAATTTAAAATCAATATTTTTAAAATCAATATTATATAATAACAATAATATTTAACTTGTAATGGTGTAAAATATTTTTTTACGGATGTCTAACATTAAAATAATATAAACATTACAAACTTTGTGATACCCAGTGCAAATCCCAATAGTTGAATAGTTTTGAGTTTTTAGCTCTCATCAGTACTATGCAGGAAACGTGAAGATTTCTCTGCGCGCCAGGTAAGTATACAATATTACTGATTTAAACAAATAAAATTATAAGTTTTTGAGGGGTTTCTAAAAAATAATTAATGTCCTTATCATCTATATCAAAGATAGATGACAAAATTGAAGTTTTCAAATTCTAACTTGCATTGAAATAAAATTTGTTTGAATTTGCAATAAGCAAAAATTTGTATGTCACACTCATGCGAAATTTCTATAAACAATATCAAAATTTCCAATCCTTAATACAAAAGAGTGATTGAATACACTTAGATGAGCAAAATGACTCAGATCAATCATAGGTTTGCATATTATTAAGTAAAGAATCAAGGATAAAGACAGATTTTTATACTAAGATTAAATAGTATTGCTTTAATAGATTGGCTTTTGGGATAGCAATAGCTTCAGCATCGTTTCAAATATTATTGAATGCGGTATTTGGTGAGACTAGACTAGTTTTGAGCTTTTTTGATGTATTTGGACGATATTCTTATATTTTCAAAAGAATTAAAAAAAGTACTACGAAAATATCGAAAGCGTTTTAAAGAAAATAGAACAAGTGAGATTTAAGACCAGTCAGTCTAAATATTAGTTTTTCAAACCCCAATAAAGACTTTGGCACATATAATAAGCAATAATAGAGTAAAAATGGATGAAGAAAAAATTAAATTAATAAAAGAAAGCTCTTAAAAAATCTTTCGTTTTCATTTCAAAAGGATGTTAAAATTTTTAATAAAATAATAATAATAAATATTAAAAAGTAACATATAAATAAGTTTCAATTTAAATTATGGAATGTTTGACACCTAGAAAGATAGAATATTTATCAAATGTTTGAGTATCAATGACCCCTATTTAATTATCATCTCATGCTTGCTAAAATATGCATACATATATATGTGTTGATGTTCTTATATTTAAAATTTCCAAATAATTAAAAATAGAATATTGAAAAGTCAAAATCAAGAAATCAGCGAATTAAAATTTGAAAAATGATCAGATGTAAATGACAGAATGAGTAATGGGAAAATGGGAAAAAGATTATCACAAGGAGACGCACGTGGGGACAATTAATCATTTCTTTTGAAAAAGAAAAGATGAAAAGGGCAGCGAGCAAAGATTGTCAAAGGGAGACGACAAGTAGGAAAATTAAAAGATAAAATTTACCGAAAGGAAAATATAAGAATCAAGTTACGTCACATTATTAAAGAAAACAGATGATTATTGCTGAAGAACGAGCAGAACCAAAGCGGTTACATCGAGACTTATTGAAAAGTCAGAATAGGCATTTTATTGCGATATTCAGAGTTTTGTAAATTTTAGATTATACGAATTTGATTACAAATATATGTAAAGTGTTGTTTATTTAATTGTTTTTACAGAACACCAACTTTAATATTTATCTAATCAATAACTCAACATAGATAATGATCAAAATCAATTGAAAAATACTAGTCCAAAAATTCGTGAATATCAAAAAAGATCGATATCATTACTGATTCATAGTGAATTTATTTAATAAATACAATGTCAATTGAAAAGAAATCAGTGGTGAAAATTGAGAAAAATATATATCCTTTTATAACGATTTATATTCGACAGAAAAATAAATTCTTAGAAAACATTTTTTTATCAGTATATAAAGTATATTATTATGCTACATCTTCATTTCCTTTTAGATTATATATCAATTTAAACAAAATATCAATTGACAAATAATAAAAGATTTATTGTTGAAATGAAAATCCGAAATATATAAAAAAATACAGTCAACTAGAGATTTAATAATATATTTAGAAATTAAAAACCAAAGATTCACTAAACCTCCTTGGGAATCGGGAGATGTTGAAGAAATTAATTCAGCTTATAACTTGATCAGGAGAATTTAATTATCGAATTGACGACCTTGGCATAATTAGTAATTACAAATCTTGGGGAAAATCACTGAAAAACCGTTTAATTAACAAGTGCTGATAAATAAAAAAAAGAAAAAATTTGCTGAACATCTGTCATGCTATTTGTTCATTAACATAAGACCCGATGGAAATCTGCTGTTGTTTATTGAAGTGGCAATTATGTTTCTTGCTTTATATATTTAAGCATTTTTCCATCGCTCGTTCATCTGATTTAAGATTCATTTGTCTAATTTGTCTAATTTGTTTTACTGATACTGTTTATTTCTATATTGTTTTTGTTTTAAACTAATGTTTTTCTATACTTTTCGACAAACAAAAGATTTACAAGTTTCAATAATAAACGAATTAAAAATGAAAGTTTTATTGTATAAAATAATTTGATAAAATAACTATTTATTTTATATAAATCAAACATTGCTAAATTTTGATTTAAATAGTTTTTTTGGAATAATTTACATATAGATAGTAATATTTTCATTAATAATCATTAAAACTAACACGCTATTTTCAAATATATATTTAATATGAAATTCGAATATTTAAACAATATAACAATCTAAATATCGTCACTTAGATTATGTTTTTTCCCACCGCAACAGGGACTCACTTTTTGATATTTTGTATGATTAATTAATGTAATTTTAAATTTAGATTATTTTTTATTATATCTCATGAAATTTATAATCGAAATTTCTCTAAACATTTAAAAGGAAATGGCGTACTTTTCAATTAACCTAGATATTATTATTAAATTCATTGGACAGATTTGACAGACTTTAAGTTTGAAAATTTATTTTGATCTATTTAATTTTATATTTATCTACTTTATTTTAATAGAATATGGCCTTAAGCAAACCTTTGATATTAAACTGACCTACATTAAGTGTTACCACAACAACCACGGGATTTTGCAATAATTAATGTGACTTAAAGCACTTTTATAATAAATTCAATGAGGTATCAAAGAGTCTCTACTAGAAGAGCATTTAGAAAATTAAATGATTTTTTCACTTATTTTAATTTTTAAAAATAATAAAAATTAATTCAAACTTAAACTCAGATTCTCCAGAATTTGATTTCATTCTAAATATTTATATTTCAAAAATCAAAAAATATAAAAATAGTATAAATAACAGATAATCAAATTTCACAAAAATAAAACATCAAGCATGCAAATAAAAGAACAAAATGAAATTAAATATTTTTGTCAATATTAATGAATTTTGTGATGAGTTTTAGGTTTACTTTTTTCATTGTTCGTAATGAAAGAAAGATTTGGAAGAAAACCGGAAGTATTTGCATATTGTTTAAATTATTGCAATATTTATTCATTGGTCTGACTTTATAATATATTTAAATACAAATCTTTTATAAATCATTTTCATCATTTAAACAAGATATATTTTCTATAACTATATTGTTTATAACTGTAGTATATTGTTATTTTTATTATTATCATTTTATATGTAATTGTAACTACAATTTGTAGCGTGTTGTTATTTTTGTTATCATTAAGTTCAAAATATTAAAAAAATAAAAAAAACTATATAGTGTAATTCACTATAGTAAATTATCACTATAAAAAATTACAGATAAACAAAATGAAAAGTTGAAAATTAGATTGTGGAAGCAAGATTGTGGATTACAAAATATTATAAATTATGAATTTAAGAAAATGGGTATGTAAACAGTTTATTTTAATTAAATAAAAGTTGTGTTAATCAATATTATTGTTATTATTTGCTGTACCATGTACGATCATACCAGCTGTTCTAGCAAAATTTTTAGAGGTGACTCTACTGGGTACTACAGATTATTTCTCATTAACAAATATTAATATATATATATATATATATTAAATAAATATAATCATTATCTATCTAACATAACAATAACTATGAAAATAATCCAACAAAGTTAACCAAAGTTTATTAAAACTCATTATAAAACAAAATTTATTATACTAATCAGTGATTATTTCATAGACAAATGGATAGAAAATAATTAAACACGCCAACAAAATTCCTATATAAACAAATATTTGAAAAATATTTATTTACATAAATTATTTAAACAATAAAATGGCGCATGGTCTGTTTTTAGAAACTTTAGAAACTTTAGATTTAATTTTAATTATTCAATATTAACGATAATTTTTTTTTATTTTTATTCCAGATATCTCTGAACATTTGAAACAAAACATGAATGTTTTTTACGAAAAAATTATCGAAAATTGTGAATTTTATTGATTTTAATTTTAAAAATTTATTCATTTCGGAGATTAATTTTTTAAATAAAAAAATATTATGTAATTTTATTTTATTATTAAATATGTAATGTTTTTCCGTAAAATTTCAAAAGTAATTCATGATGAAAATTCTGAAGTTTATTTTTAATAAATAATCATTACAAAATTATATTATAAATTTTATTGAAAGATGAAATATCTTGAAATATTTTTACATTAACAATGTAAAATTTTAAAAACAAATAATTATCAATTGTTCACAGTATAAAATATGAGAAAGTTGATGTAATAAAAATGAGAATTGAGAATTTAGGGAGTCTACTAACACTTACCATAAAGTTACTAAATTTTGCAAGAAAATGTATTAATCTGAAATTTTGTAAATCCGGTTTTTCGATTTTTCAATAAAAATATATAACATTAATAATATTGGTATGAAAAAACAAAATCGTCGCA
This sequence comes from Schmidtea polychroa, assembly GCA_959609185.1. Lineage (NCBI taxonomy): Eukaryota > Metazoa > Platyhelminthes > Tricladida > Dugesiidae > Schmidtea > Schmidtea polychroa. Next base: position 12,160 of record CAUHTR010005404.1, on the reverse strand, counting down.
TTCGTTTTCATTGAAAATTGTGTTGTATACCTTTTCAAAAATAGGAGTTCCAGTTCCCTTGTTTTTCAAAAACGTAAACTTTTTTGCAGCATCTTGGATTCTATATTTTCAGTGCTACTTGTTTCTTGATTTTTTTCTGTTATTGACTTAGTCAAATTATTATGCTGAGGTTCACTGGCATCTATTTTTTAATTCCTTTTGAATCTCGTATGTTAGAATTATCTAGAAAGGAGTCATTATTATGTTTAGCATCAGTAAATTTAAATTATTTTCTTGGAAAAGACTCAGTTTAGGAGGCGCCTTTTCATTTATAAAATAAAAGAAATGATTGTTTTTAAAAAATTTTAAATTAAAAAAATTCTTTTGTAAATTCGATTTAAAATTTATTTTCATTTATGGTATCTACGGCGCCGGCTGCTGTGTAAAGTGCACACTTTGAACACGCTACGACCCTGGCCGGGAGTATATATTCAAAAATAAAATATTAAGTTTAAGGATTAATTATGTAAAATATTTTTAAAATAGTATTTTCAAATTAATATTTTAAATGTTAAATGTTAACAAATTTAAAATTATAAATTTAGTATTTTGATTATTTAGAATTTTAGTATTTCGAAATCAGTTCTTTTGAAAATATTGATATTTGACACTTAAAAACTCCTCAAATATATTGTTAGTTTTAATAATATTGTAAATTATTGGTAAGTATTATTTTATGTGTGTGATAAATACGAAATTCACGATAGCTAATAATGTAAATTTTTAGTTTCTCAAATAAAAATATAAACACGCCTTTTACAAATAGATATATTTTATATTAATTTCATTTATTTCAATTTCTGTTATTTTGGATAATTATTTTTTACCTTAAATTACTGACGTAATCACTTAAAATAAATAATTTTAATGTAATTGTAATTTATTAATTGTAATTACAATTACATACGTTACATATTAAATATATTACAAACTCATGACAGTTAATTGCATGGTAAATAAAGTTAAGTGCCCAAGTAAGTAAATGAGTAATAAAAATGATTGCCCGAGTTAGTAATTCTAGTGACCAAAAAATAATACACTTATTATTTTTATGTCATTAGCGGCCTTTTCGATATCTACAAACCATTTTTTGGGTTGAGTAAATGAGACAAATATATAAGTTATTATTACAATTTTTTCGCAGTTTATAGATATTTGCTTTGGAAATATTAATTTAGATTGAATTTTGAATTTATTTTTATAAATTTTAAGGCCTCTCTGGGCTAATCTGTATCATGCTACAAGTCAATTATTTGCTGATTTATTAGCCGGAAAATTTTCCAAATATCGAGCATTTTCAAAATGAAATTTTTGAGAGATCTATTAATCACAATTAATTACTAATTTAAATTTATTACAGAACAATTTTATTTGAATGTGATTTATTAGTATTTTTTTTTGAAATTGCGTTATAAATTTACATTTCATTCATTTGTATTTGAAAATATTATAAATTTTCTAGATGTTTATTTCTTTTTATATTTTATTTTGCAATTTTAATTTAAGTATTTATTTAATGTATGATTGTGTGTGTAAAAGAAATTTGAAGAGCCCAGCCGAGTCACCAGTAAATAAACTGTCTCGGGACAGCTGGGGTGAATGTATGCAAGTTTAAAAAAAATTTACTACAATTTAACTAAATAATAATAACAATAAAATGAAACTAAAACTTTATTTATAAAAAGTAAGAAACCTTATAGTGGAGGGAGGATGTACCCAAAAAATTTGGTATAGAATAGTTTCCGAGGAATTTTACTTTAGAAAATCTTTCGTAATCCTTCGTTTTGTTTGATAGATATATCTAGATATATTTTGAATTATTTTCTGAAGATCGGGAGCGAAATTTCAGATGAAAAAATTCGTAAGATAGCAAGTTTTCTGGTAATTGTCTCTTGAATTATATAATTAACTTATGATTATTGATTTTTTTTGATTTTTTATTTTTACTATAGCGATAATTTACTATAGTAAATTATCGCAATATAGTTTTTTTAAGACTTTTTATTTCATGGCGTTAAAGGCGCCATAACGGGAGTAAAAACAAAACCTAATTGAGGTTCTGTTTTGACTCGTAATTATGATAAAAATATATACATATATATCAAAAGGACATCGATATATTTATTGATTCATAGTCAAGCCTTTTAATAAATACAATGTCAATTGAAATGAAATCAGTTATGAAAATTGAAAAAAGTTCTTATAATAAATCACAAATAATATAAATTATGTAAATTTTGAAAATTTTAAATTTTAAAACTGATATATATATATATATATATATATATATATATATATATATATATATATATATATATATATATATATATATATATATATATATATATATATATATATATATATATATATATATATATATATATCATGAACTCCTTAGTTTATATTGTGGACTCCCGAAATACAATTTTCTTTCGTGAAACGCTGGATTACACGATAAAAATTTATTAATATGAAATAAAATAATTAAAATATAATAGAATCATAAATATAGGGAAATGCGTTAATTATTTAGTATGTGAAATGTAAAAATAATAAAAATATTACCTAAGGTTTAGAATAAAATTTTTCGAAATTATGAACTCTATTGTTTGGTTGTCATATTTGATTTCTAGATTTTCTTATAGAGTAAGCTGGGGTTATCTCTTTTTCCTATCACTTTAAATAATAACAATTAATTATTCAAAATTAATTTATTTAAATGAATAAAAACTAAATTAATCATTTCAAGAAATCATAATTTTTTCAAATCTTATTCGCAATTCCAGCCAAATCTTTTGGTTTCCTTCTTTCGACATAAAATCTTTGCAAACATTATTATAATTATGATAATATTAAACAATAAAATGATAATATAAGCCTTTTGCTGTGATACGCTCCAAATGTGGCATGAGATCATTTTGTAGCATTTTCAAGTACACCTCGTCTCCTCCTCTATCACTGTCTTGTTGAAAAAGAACGGGCCTAAAACATGACTCTTCCAAAGTCCGCACAACACTACCACTTTTGGACTTGGGTTTTCGCGCGAACAATAACGACAGTTCTGTTTATTGAATTGGCCGTTCACAACGAAGTTAACTTCATCGCTGAACAAAACATCATGGTTCACAAAATGTGGATTCGGAATCAGCTGATCTTTAAACCAAGTAACCATCTGAAGTCGTCGGTCTGGGTCATCTTTGTATTGCTTGTTCAAGTGTTGCAGTTTATAAGGATAAAATCGTTCGGCTTTGGTGATACGTCGCATGGTTGTTCTTGCGACACCGAGCTCACTTGACGATTATCACAATGATTTCTTTGGACTATTCTCAACTTTTTCAATGACACGTAATCGGGTTTTGTCAGACACTCTTGGAGGGCCACTTCGTCGTTTGTCTAGGACACTACCAGTTTCACGAACCTTCATTATCAAACGTCCTACTGTCGTATGAGAGACGGACTCACGATCAGTATAAAGTCTATTAAATTTCTTAGCAACAGATCGATTAGTAGTGCCATCAGCACCAGACATGAACACTAGTTCAACTCGTTCGTCAATTGTTAAAGGCATATCTGAAAATCAAAATGAAATGTTTAAAGGCAAATCATAACTTAAAAAACTTTGATTGTAATTAAATTTGACAGTTATAATAACTGATACGTACAAACAATTTTTCATTACTCTATAAAAGAACATGTATTTTATACACAAGGAAAGGAAAAGATATTTCACATCGCTGATTTTACATTGTTTCACATCACACTTCACGTAATTCTTTGGTCGTGACTTATTGCCCACCTGTTTATTGAATAAAATGAAATACAGTCTATGTTGTCTATCGTGAACACAGTCTATCGTGAACGCACTATACTGTGAACAAAGTTTGAATTTTTGGAACTTTTGATACGGATTAAAAGATTTTTATTCTTGTGTTCATAAAAAGTTAAACTATGCATCGTGAACATGACATTTTTGAATTTAAATTTTTTATTGATTATAATAATCATTTAACCATATCAAACGAATAAAATAGACTCTTATAGATCATGAAAAGAAAATCCTGCTAAAGATTGTGTCAAGTTAACTTTGGCTGACAAAAATACTCTACCAATGTCATAGAAGAATGAAGAAGTTAAAAATAAACGATTTTTAGCAAATAAATATTCAATTTCTGTCGGGTTGTTTAACAAGCTTTTAAATGTAGACTCAGAATATCTCCAGATCAACGGAAATGATAACAAGATTAGAAATGTAAGACTTAGGAAGACAGAGGATATTGATCTTATTTTATTTAGGTGGTTTCAAGATTTGAGAAGTAGAAACATGACAATATCTTCTAAAGCCTTGAAATTGCTGAGAAATTAGGCGTATCAGATTTCAAGGACTCAACTGGGTGGTTATCTTCATTTCTAAGACGAAATAACATAAAATCTAAAAGAATAAATGGGGAAGCGAAATTTAGTTGACGTTAATATTTTAGAGAATTTTAAAAATATTTTAAAAGACAAATTGTCTCAATATAAGGATGAAAATGTATTTAATTGTGATGAAACGGGTCTTCGAAAGAAGCTTATGCATTTTCGAATTCATATAAATCTAATGGCAAATTTTTCTAAGAAAGAATAACAATATTGTTTGCAGTAAGTAAAACTGGGGGAAAATCTAGGCCACTTGTAATTGGGAAATCAAAAATCCTCTATGTTTTAAAGGAAAAAATACACTCAAACTGCCAGTATTATATGAGTCATATAATAAAAGCTGAATGAATTCTACAATATTTTCTGATTGGTTAAAAGAAATAAATTCGCAAATGAAAAAAGAAAACAGAAAGATATTATTAATATTGAAAAATACCCCTGTACACCCCAAGGATTTCGAGTTTTCAAATGTCGTACTGCTCTTTTTCCTTCAAATACTACCTCAAAAATATCATTAAAGTTTTTAAAGATAAATATAAAATGTTTTTACTTTCTGATGTAAAATCAAGGATGGAAGAAGATTCTGAAATCAATTTTGAAAAATGTTTACAAAATATTACTATTTTGGATGCAATTCTTTGGACAGCAGAGCTTGGGAAAATATAACCAATGAAACGATCGTAAATTGTTTTAAAAAGCGCATTGAAAATTGCTATAATTCAAATGAAAAGACGTTAAGTCGAATGAAAACAAACAAGCACTAAATATAAAAATTAATGAACTTGATTCCGATATTCCTTCACGTGAAATACTTCCTGAAAACGATGATGATAGGCTCATTTATATTATTAAAGAACATTTATCTAATTCTCAGAGGTGAAATCATATGAAAATTCTGTACCTGAACCTATAAATTCATTCGAAGCTTTTCATTTTGTTGAAAAAATTGAATCTTTTTTTGGAGTTTGTTCCTGAAAAACAATCATTAATATGGGAGTGATCAAAGTGAGATTTTGAAAGAAAGGCGTTCTAGAAGTCCGAAGATTACGGATTATTTTCAAAATCAATCTAATAAATAAAATTTTCTATGTTTTATTAAATATTTGCTATTATAATCAAATCTATTGGATCACGATAAATATTGTTCATATATTTGTTATTGTGAATACATGAAAGGTTCGTCCCACAGCTGCTCACTTTGAGCAACATAGACTATATATATATATATATATATATATTTAGGCTTAAATTATCATTTAATTGTTTAACATTTAATTAATGCTGCTTCCAAGAAATATATTTATAATTATCATAATATGAATTTATCTCTCTTTTAACTTATCTCATACACAATGGAATTTAACCGTTTAACAAGGTTCCATATTATAGTGATAAATTTCAGGGTTTGATGATTTTTATATATTCTTAAATTTATTAGGGATTAAGACCCGGTTAATCATTCAATTATTTTATAGATATTTAGGCTTTGCCTTAAAAGATTTATTCACTTGATGAGCAAGGATGAGCATCTTTATGAACCCCATATTAAAATTATGTTGTGTAGACTCCAACTCATTTAACCTCAGTAACATTTCAAGGTCATGAAAATGACATAATGTCATCAAATATTCGTTTTATAAAAGTTATTAATTTCTTTGATTATTTATTATCAAGCTCGATGGAGCAATAATGATGTAACTATATTGTAATAAACTGTTCATTTCTTTTGTTTTAATGAAGTGGTAAATGAGGCAATATTTAATTTTATGCAACACAAATTGCATAGAATTATAATGTGACATTTTGTATAACTAAATATAACTAATAGAAATATTATCAAAAAAAGTAAACAGATCAAAGGTGTCAAAAAAGAAATAAAAGATTTAACTAATATGAAATTTATAATTTAAAACTTTATTATATGTAATAAGTTTCAAGCCAAGTCAGTCAGAAATTATTTATCTTTTGGTTTCACCTTTGATCTTTTTTTAATTCAATAATTTTCATATTAATATTTGTAAGGCTATAGATATAAACAATGTATAACGTAAACGATATTTCGACCCAATCTTTATCTAGTGAAATACACATTTGGTAAAGGCTTGATAAATACTGTGCCGAAATATCGTATATCTTATATATTTTTTTGATCTATTGTCTTACAAACATTAACCACTTGCCGGGCGATTTTTTTTCGTGTTTTCGGTCAAAAAAAACTATTTTTTTTAAATCATTAATTAATAGTATATAATCAAAATATAACGTAAATATATTTTTTTTAATTTTCCGAGTTTGTATTCACTAATTTTTTCTATATGAGTTTGCGCTCACATGTGAGCGCTCGCCCGAAATGGTACACATTTTTTGCACTCATATTTGAGCGCGCGCCCGGCAAGTGGTTAATACGAAAATTATTGAATTAGATTATTTAGATATTTTATTTATTTTTATTATTACAAAGGATCAAAAATTAATTTGTGTAGCAATGAAAATTAGTTTTCAATCATTTGTTGTATTGAAAATAAATGAAATATCAAAAAATACAGATCAAAGTTCACAAAAAAATAAGAGATTATTTTTGTAAGTTTTTTAAAAATCAAACTGTGAGTCACGGCCTGTGGTGATCATATTGAGTATAAAAATATTCTATTTGTATCAAACAATATATATAACATTATTATTATTATTGCTGTATTCAGACAGATGAAATTTGATGGTAAATAAAATACAGATCACATCTATTTGAATTTCATAAAACAAAATATTTTTTTTACAAAACTTATTTTTATAATGAATATTGACTATGAAAATAGAGATCCAAAGAATCTAAATAGCTTTATAACTGTAAATAATTATTATTTGTAATATGTTAGTTGATTATTAGGCAGAATGGGATGACAATATTGGAGAACCGGGAACCATCAGATCCTGCTACTGTGTGTGGGGAAGTGCTTTCAAATGCTTCAATAAAGGCCAAGAGTTTTGTTATATATGTTTAAGTGGGCTATTTGGAATTTGTTGTGCATTATACTGGGGTTGTTTATATGCCTGTATTGCTTTTTGTCATATTTGGTGGTGTACTCCAGCCATAAGGGTCTTCAAGTTGCACTGTTCAATGCGTCAAGAACATTATTCGATCATGTTGTGATTGTTTATTAAGTCCTTTATTTGAAATTTGTGGTTTATGTGGAGGTAATTTTAAATTAATTATCACAGAACAATAAATTATTGTTAATTTTGTATGTCATTGTAATAAAATTTTTTTTTTAAGTTTGTAAATGTTAAAAATACATTTTGTTTTAATAAATGCTATAGTTATTGAATGAAACTTGAAAATTCTTTGCCGAAAGTTCGTGTTAGAAATTAAGAAAATGAAAAGAAATGGAAATTATGGAAATTGGAAATAAATAATACCGGTTCTAGTCACAGATCACAAAAATACAATTTCAATTTATACATTCAACTATCAGCATTGATTAGTGAATAACAAATTTGATTTTCTTTAACATAGATGTTCAGTATATTCTTTCGATAAAATCTGGGTACTTTGTTGATTATACGCTCAATAATTATCATGATTATCTATCTCTGAGTTTGTTCGCTTTAATAATATTAATCTAATTCTTACTTAATTTCTTCAACTTCGGTACGTTACTGACAATCTGAAAATTTTGTCAACGTGCTCCGCTTAATTAATGAATAGGGAATTGTTTAATTAATTAGCTAATAGAAAATCGGCAACTAAGTATATTAAAATATAACAATGCTATATATTTCGACTCTTTAACAGTCCTTTTCAGGCTAAGAATCGAATTAATCACAACTAAATGAAAATAATTATATTCAAACAATTTAACAACTAAATATCGTTATCAATCTGTATCAGACTAAAAGATATTTTAATAAAACTTTATAAAACAATTTTTTAAAAAATTAATTTAATTTAACACGTTACATTATTTAAATACATTCAAAATCCTTGTAGACTGGGTACTTTGAAAATTAATTATAAGATTTAAAGATATAATTAACAACGCCTCGCACGTTGCTCGATCCAAGTAATTACTCAAACTCTTCGACAAGATCTTAAAATCAGAAATACTTATTTTTTAATGGTACTCTTCATAAAATGATCACTAATGTGGGTCAATTCATTCGTCGGCAATGAAAATTACATGGAAATTGATACACGAGTTCTGAACACAGACCAACTGGAGTTGGAGACTTATTAGTGAACATGCTACCATCCTTGCAAGACGTTGAAACTATCCTAAATATAGTCTTATATGTTTAAATATCTTATGCAAGAATTCTCTGAAACCTTCAGAATAAGGTAATATCAACACATATTTTTGATCAGCGTGCTTAGATCTGACTTTTTCACCTCCCAAACCTGACAACACATTAACTTCAGCATCAAAAATAGTATCATTACTTTCAGATAAAGCTGTACAAAGATCATGAGTATTCAACATCCATTTTGGTCAATCTTGGGTTTAATTGTGGGTTTTATGTGTGAGCACACAGACGCGAACAATGTGGTTTTTGTAAGTTATGATTTTTAATTTATTTTCGATTTTGGACTTATGTTAATTGAGTTGATTTCGAGATTTGGAATTTAGTTATTCTTGGATATTATCGAATTTTGGATTTTGATTATATGGATATTTTTGAGTTGTTTAAAAAGGTGATATTATTTAAATTGATTTGTTGTAGTATTTTTGAAATTAAAGGTTTTTGGAAATTTTGTGGTTTTTGAATTGTTCGAAGTTGTTGAAAAGGAAATGACCAAACGAAATTTGGAGTATGAAGATTTTAACGATTGGAAACGATCAAACATTATTGAACATAACGATTTAATGATTTTCTCACCTTTGTTGTTCTCTGAAGAGAATTATATGACAGCCGAAACTAATAATACTTCCAAAATGCTTTATGATGTTTCTTGTAAGAATGGATCTAATGGAGCTGAACTTTATGATGTGTTACTTGAAAGCAGAATCGAATTGATAATCTACGATGGCAGTGATGGATTCGATTACAATTAACTACATTTATCAACTGTTTTTTTTTCACGCGTTCAAAAGAATATTTAGAATATCCATTTTTAAGAAGCAGCATAACCAGAGAAGCAATACTTTTCACTGAATTAATAAACGTGGATGACCATACACGAAGACTAATCCTCTCGCCATATTTCGCTTGTTTTTATTTTCACAAAAGCTCTCAGGAGTAGTATAAAGACAGTATCAGTTGCTTTTCTGTATATTTCAGTCTGATAGTCCTTTTCCTTCCGTTGAATAACCAGATCCGAAGATGGTATCATAGACATTTTTTCTTTTTCACACATAAATTTAATATTCATGTGCAAATCGTTTATATAATCTAAGAAAGACCTTACATGCTCAAGATTCTCAAACTCCAATAAAATATCATCAACATATCGTTTATACACAATAAAATATCACCTAAGATTTAGTTAAATTGTATGGTAAAATTTTCTTTTCTAAACTTGACATGAAAATAGATAAAATTGTTGGAGCCATTATTTTATATTATTTTAAATTATAGTTCATAAGGGCTTTCATTAATTTAAAATTATTATATTCTTTCTTATCTGTTTATTTGCTATATTTTTACACTTCCCTCCTGAAAAATATTGATTTCAGATTTTATAATGCTTAATTAATTTTTAATTAACTTTTAATAGACGTTTTTATATAATTGCAAGATTTTAATCTACTTAATACTGCTTAGACTAGTTTATCCGATAGCAAAAATAATTCAAAATATGTATTATGTAATTTTTACCACAATTTTATTTAAAAAAAATATAATTTCAAATTAAAATATTAAATATTAATTAATTCAGAAAAAAATTAAGGAAATCCCGAAAATTTAAACAAATTATTAAATGAAAAAATTATAAAATAAAATTTATTCTCCGTGAACTAATTTTAGTGGTATCCTTTATAAAATAGTCAAAATCAAAATTTTCATTTATCTGGTGATTTATTATGATTTTTTTTTAGAAAAACTACATTTTACAATACAGTAGGAATGGGAATGGTTAAGGCAAGCGTGCAATCCTGTCGTATTATTTCTACCTTAATAACATAGGGTATAATATATTTTAACCTCGTGGTTTAAATCGTCAGTAATCGAGTTATTTTTAAGGTTATCTTCAGAGCCGCCTAGAACATCCAATTTTAGAAACCAAAATACAAATTTTTTAAGCGTCATTTTTTATTAAACTTTAGACATTTTGTCGTAGATATCTAATACTTTTTGCAGTCTGCTTTATCTAAAACGTGTTTTTGTACTAATAAAACATTAATATGTTAATAATAAACTTTAAAAATATAGTCAATTACGCTAACTGTCTTGCATAATGTCATTTAATCATATTTCTCGCATGCTATTATCTGTGCAAAAAGGAACACCTTTAAATATGACTGCCTGTAGAACCATTGATGGGGATGGCACTGGTTATATGACATTTTTATGATATTTTTAAAAAGCAACTTGTCAAAATTATCATATGGTTTACCAAGTTTTGACTTACTTCAAAGATTTTAAATTCGCAGCTAATAACTGGTAAAAGCTTATTCCCTTATGATATTGCTACATGTATTACAAACAATATTTGAGTTACAACCAATTTGGTCGAGAATTAATGAGACAGAATATTAACACGCTATTTAAATATGACAATAACACAATTTTGTTTATATTTTGGTGTACTCTAAGTTGGATGTTTTCAGTTATTTGATGCTTTTGAAGCTTTCAGAGGCAAACAACAACATTTGTTGAAGATGGATTGGAGGCACTCATTTTTGTTTTATCCCATGAATGAGTTGGGCTTTTGCTCTTAAACAGTTTACTTAACCAATAGAACTTAGTCAACATCCAGAACTCGATCACTTGCTTAAGAGATCGTGGATATGTTCTGGAGGTTAATATCGTCATTCCTGATAGTATACATGATAAATTAGATGCTTTATATATAGCTCCTGAACTTTGCTATCTACCTGGTAATAAATTTGAAAAACTGTTTTTAACACATGAAGCAAAGACCAATTTTGTGATTAATAGTAGAGTTTCGACAGAATGATTGAGTTACTGTGCAAGAGTTTCAACAGTTAATTGTGCTGTAAGCAGGTAGTTATTTTCAAAGGATATATGGATTACATAACCCAAATGATTGCAGATAGTATGGTTCCATTTCAGGGAGATTATTATAAGTTAAGGAATAAAACTGTTCAAAATTTGAAGAAACGTATAAATTTGAGATTATGTAGCAAAGCAATTGATCGAATTGTAGTTACGCTTTATGAGAAGATGATGTGTTTGGATAGATAGTTTTTGGACAAACCGAACTTGATCACTCCAAACTTTACATGTATCAGTTACAATATAAAGAACTAGAGTTATAGAAAGGAACCCAACTGTAGATTAATATCGTAGCCGGTGACACAGATTCCTTCTTTTTAGAGTGTAAAATTGTGAACTTACGCTCCCAACTACTTCCAAAAAGATCACCGGTGGGCTCCTGGATACTTCAAAGCATCCAAAGGCTGATTCACTGTTTTTTTTAAGTAATCGGAAAAGTTAAGGATTTTACAAATATATCTTGTTTTATTTCTTTTTGCGAAAGAAGAGGAGGAAAAATAAAATTTAACATTTTCAAAATTGTATAAATTAG
>CAUHTR010005403.1:0-28423 GCA_959609185.1 Schmidtea polychroa | reverse complement strand
TTGCTGAAATTATGGAGATTATTAAATCTCAATGAGAAATGTTTACCTAATGGACTCATTGTAGACCTAGTGGGAGTTGAAAGCTTGATTTTCGTTTCACATCCCTGAATTGGTGATTGGGGATTTGGCTGATTGAGAGGAACATTGGAAACGATTACTGTATTATTAGTAGTAGATGATGATAAAATATTATCATCCTTGCTCCAATTCAACTAAAGGATATTTATCAAGAATGACCGTTAGCGTTTTTTGCGTTCTCCTCAGATAATCTTTTTGTAAATGGATCAAATTAGTTTCCAATTTATCAGTTTGTTCTGATTGATTTTCTTTATTGGCCGCATCACAATCATTAACAACGGGAATATCACAATCAATATCCACATTTTTTACACCAACTTCCACTGTTGATTCTAATTGATTTTCTGATTTTTTCTCAATCAATTCATTTTCCATAGATTCCATTCGATTTAACAAAGAATCATCGCTATATAGTTTCATTAAAACAAACAACGTTTTACTTAAAAAAAAGAACCTCGCCAACGATATCGTTGAATCGCAATTCAATAAATTGAATTTTGTCGGCATGGTACATGTAAACGGTTTATATTCATTTCTAATGAGATAATTTATCATTATAATACGAGGGGAAAATCAATTCTACTTCTGTTCAACGAGTCTTTCTTTTTGATGATCTGTTAATCTTATTCTCTTATTGTTCTGTGGAGGGATCACAACATACTAAGTAAAATTATGTAAATTTTGGAGATTTTGTTTAAATAGAAAATATTACATCTGCATCACTGGATTTCCTGAGCAAATCATGAACGGATCGTTTTCTGGTGTTTTTCAGTTTCAAAACTTCATGAAGTGGCGACGAAAATTCTTTTATTTCTTCGTTTTTTGGTTTTACCGGTGTGACATTTTCTATTTTTTGAAGTTTAATCAATTCTCGAGTTTTGTTTGGGGTGATTATATTTACAGAGGACTTATTTGGTGAATCAGTCTTTAATGTGCTTACATTAACTATCTTGAGTGCATTTGATTCCGATGCTGGGAGTTTATTAAGTAATCTTCCGGCTTGATGATTTACCTCATTACTGATACCAACTAATTCATCACTATCCTTAATTGTTATCTGGTGGTGAGTTTATGCTTTACAAAATTATTGACAAACCTGATTCACCAATTCCAAGCTGACATTAATATCTTTGAGTTTTTCTTCGATATGTTGCGGAATAATGATGTGTTTATTACTCAGTTTCAATTTCTTGATCACTTTCAATAATTCCGGGCAATATTCACAGTTTTGCACTATTCCGATTTCATCATTCCACAACTGAATGCCTTTCTGGATAGTGCTTCGGGATAAAACTCCATTTTTATTTGAGAATATGTAGATTAAAAATGGAGAGATTCTATCTATGATATCAGTTGTTATTTGTTCACTGAGACAACATATTTGGATTCGGGTGATTAAATGAACAATGAAATTCTCGAACTGGAAATCAAATATGGTTAATAATTCGAAATAAAGAAACAAATGAGTTTCAATGCTGAGAGTTTTCATTATATGGTTGTTTCAAATATATAAGGCATTACAAAATTGTATATAAATTGAAATTATTTGATCCTCAAAAATATTAGGATTAATCCTTAATCACCTGTCAGTAATTGATCATAAATAATAATGTTGATCCATAATATTGATTAATATTAATAATAATGATCTGTAATAGTATTGATTTTTAATATATTTTGAGATGAGAACGAATATTAAAAATATCGATCCGTAATAATAATATTGATTAATATTAATAATAATTATCTGTAATAGTATTGATCCTTAATGATAGTATTTATCGGCAATAACACTATTATTAGTGGTCATAGTATTGATCCTTAATAATATTTTTTTTGATATTTTGAGACGAGGACGAATATTAAAAATATCGATCCATAATAATAATATTAATTAATATTAATAATGATCTATAATAGTATTGGTCCTTAGTGATAGCGCTTATCGTCAATAACATTATTATTAGTGATCATAGTATTGATCCTTAATAATATTGATTTTTAATATATTTTGAGACGAGAACAAATATTAACAATATCGATCCGTAATAATATTATTGATTATTTATAATATTGATCCTTAATAGTAATATTGATCAATAGTAATGATCTGTAATAATATTGATCAATAATCAATCCTTAATGATAGTGTTTATCGTCAATAACATTATTATTAGTCATCATAGTATTGATCCTTAATAATATTGATTTTAATATATTTTTTGATATATTGAGACGAGAACGAATATTAACAATATCGATCCGTAATAATATTATTGATCCTTAATAATAATATTGATCAATAGTAATGATCTGTAATAATATTGATCAATAATCAATCCTTAATGATAGTGTTTATCGTCAATAACATTATTATTAGTCATCATAGTATTGATCCTTAATAATATTGATTTTAATATATTTTTTGATATTTTGAGATGAGAATGAATATTGGAAACCTTGAAAATCATATGTACCTGTGAAGCATTTTCATCATAATTAGTTCGCGTTCTTACATTCGACTGAATGTTATCGTTATTCAATTTTCGGCAACCTAGCACATCCGATAACAATCCAATTTTTGGCACTAAAAGGTCCAGTATATCCAGCATCATTGATTTATTATGAGAGATTTTCTAAAAGGAAATAATTCATAGCTGAGAATTTCTCAAACCCTACATAGATCAATGCAGTGATCAAAGAGAGAAATATGTCGAAATTCGATTCCATATCACAATTGAATTTATTAATAAACGGCAATTTTATCTTCGCCCATTTTCCAGTCGACAATTCAACAAGATCAGCGAATAATCCAGAATTTCTTTGGGAATTAATCGATGAATCTTTGAAAGTTGTTTTTATGTTCTCATTCGAGAAAACTGGGAAATTTTCAACTAGACATTTCAATTGTAACCAAACAGGACTTTCTAAAAATAAATTAGAAATATTTGGAAGGTTTTAAAATTTACTCTTAGTAATTTCTTCGCTGTCTTCGATTCTAATAACCACTAAGCGTATCGACCGACATAACATGTTGAACATTACTGTCTAGATGATGAAATAAAGACCGAATATCATCAGAGATGATTCTTACTTGTTTCATTTTATTATGCTTAATATTTTTCGTCAGTTTAATTAACACTTTCCCCAGCAATCTCAATATCGATTTGTGCCATGTAAGTGGTGAGAAATCAGGAACGATTGAAGCCTTCATAAGGAAGTCAATGTAGAAACATTCCCAAACCTTCCAAAGATCTTCATAGTCATTCTTAGTCTATATAAGTGAAAGTAAAAGGCTATATGAGTAATATACGGGTGATATTACCATAGTATTGTCACCTA
This sequence comes from Schmidtea polychroa, assembly GCA_959609185.1. Taxonomy (NCBI): domain Eukaryota; kingdom Metazoa; phylum Platyhelminthes; order Tricladida; family Dugesiidae; genus Schmidtea; species Schmidtea polychroa. Next base: position 25,003 of record CAUHTR010005403.1, on the reverse strand, counting down.
TTTCCAACAAAAACAATAAAGGTGCAACCAAATAATCCGAGAAAGGTACTAAATCCAAAACGAATTCTTCATTGGCGTAATTAGTGAAACTGTCCTTTTCTAATCTTTGATTGATTTTACACGATAAATGAATCCAACATTGCAAATTTGCTATTGCGATGTTCTTTTCAATTGTTAAATCTGTATCTGATAAGATAATCAAATAATCGACTGTGAGGAGGAATTAAGATTTACTGCCAAAGAAACCATTCATCCAAGATTCATTGATCACCTTTATGTCCTTGAAGATTAACAAACAGGAAATTGGCAAATTTGTTGGGAAAATCAGACTAATTATATCCAAACACGAATCTACCCAAGTTGTGAGTTTCGATTTTTGAATTCCAAACTCATTAGACAAAACGAGCTTATTCATTGAAGCAAGAGTGTCACAAAATATGCGCAAACACAGTTTATATTCTATCTGGATAATGAAACGTTGAAAATAATGAAACAGGGAATATTATTGATATTTACTAGAACGGTGCCCGATTTCTTGGCAAGCTTCAATAACCCCTCCGCCATAGACTTTGTCACTCTCTAACAATTAAATTAACAATTTATTCGAGGAGAAAATATATTATAATGGATTCTACCATGTTTTCTGTGAATGCGACAATTGCAGATTGATCTTCTTGTGTCAATTTCACTTTCATGTTGAGGATTTGGTTAAAAAGTACACATAAGTTTGGCTTAATATCACCTGGTTCATCCTTGCAAATGCTTGGCTAGATAGTAGATGATAACAAGCGAATTAATGGATATCCATTACAAATGGTATGATTATTTTTATTGGTATTTCTCACGAAAATTTGATCTTTTTTCAGCTGTGTAACCAAGTAACCATTGGTTCGATTATCCGGTTATTTATAATCAATATTACAAATATTATTTTATACACTACTAACAACTAATTAATCAATTATTCTTTATGTTTTTAATCAAGGTTATAAGGCCGCAAAAAGCTGCTTGCAACAAGGAATTAAAACAACTTATGCCCGGAAATCCGCGCTAAATGACAAGGGAACTGATAATGGAATCCGCCCACATCACTCGATTATAAAGGTTCAGAAGTGGGTTCCACAAACCTTTAATGACAATAACAAAAATCGACCAATCACAATCTCCGATGATTGGGTTGCATGTCACCGTTCAACCCGTGGACACAAGCAACGATTTCTTTACTGGCAACAACAAATGGTTTCTGGTGCATCAATATCAAGCAGTGCAAAGAATGGATTAATCCTGATAAAAAAGCTACATGCAAAACAAGATTTTCATCGCGTAAAACTATTTTGTGCGTATGGTGGGACTGGGAAGGATTTATCCATTACGAATTGATTAAACGGAAACAAACGGTTAAAGTGGAACTCTATGTTCAACAGATGGAACAACTCAACACAGCTATTCAAGAAAATTTAGGTTATATGGTTAGTATTACACATGAAATTATAGGCGATATTAAATTACTGTTCACGATGACCACAAATGAGATTGATTGATTTCTCGATGGAATTATTGTAGTACGAAAATGTATTAGTACCCAAGCCCCGGTAGAGGTGGCACTCTCCGTCGAAATCGAAAATTATGTATATAAATTAATAAGTAAAAAATTTAAGGGTCGTGCTAGTACCACTAAGCTTTGATAGCTCTTATTCTCTTAAAATATTTTAGATATTCAACAAATGATTAATGCAAGATATGGAACGTATAGAAAATCATTATGAATTTGGAAAAATAATCTAGTACGTACTAACTGGACTTCAGATGGAATAATTTTTATTTAAATGAAGTAAATTTAGGTGATGCATAGATAAATTATTTTTATAAATACTATTATCTATATTGAATTAATAAATAAATTCTTTAATTTCATATTTAATATATAATTATGTTTAAATACAAATTTTCTTACTATTTAAAAAATAGGAAATTTCTTTCAAGCCCATCCAATCAATAATTGCAAATCACAATAATCTCAACCAATCAATAATTGCAAATCACAATAATCTCAACCAATCAATAATTGCAAATCACAATAATCTCAACCAATCAATAATTGCAAATCACAATAATCTCAACCAATCAATAATTGCAAATCACAATAATCCCATCCAATCAATAATTGAAAATCATAATAATTTCAACCAATCAATAATTGCAAATCACAATAATCTCATCCAATCAATAATTGCAAATCACAATAATCTCAACCAATCAATAATTGCAAATCACAATAATCTCAACCAATCAATAATTGCAAATCACAATAATCTCAACCAATCAATAATTGCAAATCACAATAATCTCAACCAATCAATAATTGCAAATCACAATAATCTCATCCAATCAATAATTGCAAATCACAATAATCTCAACCAATCAATAATTGCAAATCACAATAATCTCAACCAATCAATAATTGCAAATCACAATAATCTCAACCAATCAATAATTGCAAATCATAATAATCTCAACCAATCAATAATTGCAAATCACAATAATCCCATCCAATCAATAATTGAAAATCATAATAATTTCAACCAATCAATAATTGCAAATCACAATAATCCCATCCAATCAATAATTGCAAATCATAATAATTTCAACCAATCAATAATTGCAAATCATAATAATTTCAACCAATAAAAACAAGCCACCAAATGAACCATCAATAAACCAAAATCAATACATTACCTGCTTGGCTACAGCATAATTAACAAATCTCTCAGCAAAACATTTGATAACCGTGTCAAGCAATTGAAACACCGTCGGCGCAGATTTTGTTTTATAATGTCTAATCGACTGACACCAAAAGCAGAAAGCAATAATTAAGGGATCAGTGCGCGGAATTATCAACAGCACATCAACATATAACCTCCAATGATCAATGTTATCTAGATACAGTGGATTCCTTTAATTAATTCCATTATCTTACCGTATTTAGATTTCTTCTCCAAAGTGACGGCAGAACTGGGTCACCGATCAAACGGAGGAATTGTGTCATCACATGGTTACATAGCGGCCCGAAATCGACATAATTCGAGAACACGTTGAACGGATAGACGCTGTATAAAAACGTTTGATTTTCATCGAATGTAATATGTTTTCCAAACAAATTAGCAAGAAACGGCACGACACACTGGGAAAGTGAATAAAAGATCAATGAAATACTAGTAAATCACAATTTACTGGATCGAATAATGTAGTACAAATCATATCAGCTTTAATGGAACAAATTAATCGCCACCAGAAATTTATTCTACAGATTGCATGAGTTTCATTTCGAACGACAACCTTAACGAGAGTCAACAAATAATGAATCACTGGAATGTCGCTAATTTTCGAGTTAATTTGTCGCAAATATATTGTTAGAACATGATCAATATATTTAAACAGTTCGGCCAAATAATCATTGCAACATACTGATTTCATAAATTCATATGCACAGGTCAATGCTGAACAGATTACTTCAGAACTTTTTATTTCCTAATTCAGAATAATATTAACGTGAAAAAAAATCGTTATACCTTTTCACAAAATGTCCACATTTTGGATAATATTTTTATATAATCTTCGATATGTTTTCTGAAATTTACTTGGATATTTTTAAAAATTAACTAGAAATAATAGTATTTTATAAATTAATTTAAATATCCTCAAACTTTTAAAGATTTTTCATCAAAAATGATTTGCTTAAGTATAAAGAATCCATTGGAAGAAGATCATATATTGTTTCAACATGATCCAAAATTTCCTTGGCTCTTGACACACATCCATCCTCAATTATTTGTTTTTTTATATATTCACATCCCCAGTCTATAAAATTTTCAGATATAGTTTTAAAACCCGGATCTCTGCTAAAATATGATTGTTTATTGATTCTCAGAAACACACTCACTTAATATTATCTGTTAAAATAATTTTATCAAGCAATTCAAATCTGCTGTTAATACATCTGGTTCAGAATTTGAGTATTTATCTATACGTGTACATACTCCAGAATCATTATTAAATAATAAGAAATCTAGAGATGTCAGTTCAAAATTTATAACTTTTACCATCTAAGAAAAAAATCGAATTGAAAATATGTTATTAAAATTTATAAAAATTAATGTTACTTAATTTTCAAAATAATAAAATAAGATGAATGATAAAACAATTTATTTAAACAATTTAACAAAGGGATAATTTTGTAATTATATTTTCAGAAATATTAAAAAAATGTATCGAACCGAATAGAAATTAATTAACATCTAAAATAATTAATTCTTAAAAAAATTTTAAATTATATATTAAACTAAACTAAAGGGGACCCAAAAATGATAATAAAAAATACGGGAAAAATGTTCTATGTACTTAAACCAGTGCTTTCCAACCTTTTCATGCTTGTGACACACTTTTTAGACTTTATTTCGCGACACAGCAAATCAGTTTCACCAGAAAACCAGACGTCATATAACTTACGCCATATAGTAAACCGTTATACAAGAGACAATGAAACATATTTAAATATAAATATCGAAATAAATGGCAGAAAAGGATAGTTCATGACTGAAAACAAGATTTATTAATTAACTAATAAATAAGGTAAACAAGCGTTCTTGCAGATAAAACACGACGGACTATATATGTGTATTGTATTTCAGTCTAACAATCGTTAAAAAGTTTAAAAAATTAAGGGACTCTGTGGCTTTTCATTTTGTTCACGCGACACACCTATGCAGCGCTGCCGACACACTAAAGTGTTGCGACACACCAGGTTGGAAAGCTCTGACTTAAACATACATATACTTATTTATCACCAGAGTTCTGTTGGCGCTAGGGAAGTGTGTCATCTTATTATAACTTATATACATACTATAATAGTTTAAGATATGTTAGAATTTAATTATCAGAAAAAAGTCTACGCTAAAATTCAAGCAGTTGCTACATACATTGACTGGTTAAAAACGCATAACTACTGATATAGTGTTTAAGTTCAAATACAAGTCACATGCATAAGTTTTATTTCTGGATCAGTTCATCAGTTCGTTGTTTCTTTCGTTTTCTTCTTCTCGTTTCTGGGTTCAGTTTTCAATCTTTCAGCTTGGTTGTTTAGGCCTGTTTGATTCCTGTTGTTGATTATCATAATTAGCTTGCAATATCTACTGAAGATCGGAGTATTCTCTCTGCCAGAGTTTGGCTGTTTTGTATTTTCATTACTGATTAACTGATCCATTTTCCATTCTAACTACATATTCATTTTGATACATATACGTCTAATATATTTTGTTTGCTATTTATACATCAATTTTTACATATGTGCACTTTGTCTACTATTTCCATCTACACTTCCTCTTCAATTTCCACTTCACACTTCACACCACTCTTCTTCTTTTTCTTGGTCATCATTGCCTTTGTTTCTGGTGTCATTTCTTTATACTTCTCTCGATTTTCCATTATCTCGTTTATTCTTAATTCTGCTGACCTCGCTTCTACATTTAGTCTGAGTATCGTTGGTATTAGTGCGTCATTTTCTCTTGCTTTGTTTTCTGCAACTTTTCTCCACATTATTAGCTGTTCATCTTGTTTTGTCTCTTTCACAATCAATTCTCTTATTATCCTCCTCTGTTCTATACATTGTCTTCTCAATTCTTCGAACACGTTGAGTTTTACCTGTTCCTTCATGACATTTGTTTGTCTTAGTACCTTTGTCGAATGTCGTTTTATTAACATTGGAAGTTGACATTTGCTAATTTCTGACTGATGAATTCTTTTTTAGGCACATATTTGCTTGTTCTGCTATGTGGTATTTCTTCGCGATTGATTATTGTCTGGGTTTGTAACATTCGGACAGTTATTGACCAAGTGTCTCGTTCTTTTACATTTGTAACACGTTTTTATGCGACGACATTTCCTTGCTCTGTGCCAATTTCTCTGACAATTCCAACACGTCACATTACAAAAACAATTACGCTCATTATGTCCTTGACGTTGGCATTTGTTACAGTACTGATTTGCGTCACCTTTGATCTTAGGTACAACCTCACTTTCATTTACCCCTGTTTCGATCATGGTGCTTTTCTTGCGTTTCGTTGTTGTCCTTATTTCGTTTCTCGTGATCTTTGCTAATCTTCGATTTGAGATTCTCTTGAATTGCGGTATATTAGTAGACGTATTAATATGGACAGGAGAGACCAAAATACTAAAAATGCATAAAGATAAGCAGCCAATAAACAGTTACGAATGGGCAAGAGATGCCAAGGCAGAGTATGAATTCAACATCAAACTGAAACTAGAACAAACGAAACAACATATTTTGAAACGAAATCTAGAAAAATTGATCAAACAAATCCAAGAACAAATAGAGGATAATTTGGACCTACTACTAGAAAAACAATCAGCAGCCATGCATGAATGCATGAGTAACTTACGAGATACCGAACTATTCAGAATGAGTAACTGGAAACCACCAACTTGATACGAAAATATGGGAGATTAAGAGAGAAACAACCCGTCTAACTCAAGATAAGGATATTGTTACCAAACGAAGAAAAACAACAAATAAAAATGAATCACCAAGATAAAGTCGGTGATCTAGTAGTAAAAATCAATGAAACGATAACAGAAAAAGCGCAAACCAACAGCGAAAATGACATGGTAGATGATGTAGTAATAATGTACGATAGAATGATACTACGATCAGACGACGAAATTTCGCTAAGCGAAATAGGAATGTGGGATAACCATCAAATAATCAGGATACTCCCAATGGACGAATTCCGGACAAGAGATGTTACATACCAAAAGGAAATACAAGAAATGATGAGAACATTATACCGGAAGTCAATAGAAATAATGGAAATTTATCAACGATGGCAAAAGAAAACAGATTTGCAAGGGAAAATAAAGAAATTGAATACCATATATTGTAGACAAACGCCATGGGAAAGAGTGTGGAATGAAAAAGGAAAAGAGTGGGAAATCAAGGAAGGAATTATTGTAGAAACGGAAATCGAAGAAACAAAAACTGACCAATCAATAGAAGAAGATGAACCACCGGGAAACGAAGAGCATGAACCAGAACAGCTATCAGAAGATGAAGAGGAAACAGAAGTCGCATCGGAAAGTGAAACCGAATCGAGACATATACATGTCATGAGAAAGCACGAATGGAATTATGCAGATATGGATAGCGAAGAGGCGAAAAAACTACGAAAGAAAGCGGAAAAAGAGAAATGTAGACAACTTAGTGAGATCCTAGCATCAGGAGCCAAGAACCACAAGAGACAAGTAATAGCCCTGGCAAATTTCATGGCATCATGCGCCGAAAATATCCAATGCTTAAGAAGTCTAGTCAAAGACATCGAGGAATATCGCCAACATAACGAATGGTACCCAAAGCAATTGGACCAAGTCATCACGACATGGAAAAAACAGGAGTACGAACAGGATACTCAGGATCGATACAGAATTCAAGTCAAATACACCTAAGTCTTTTTTTACACGGTGGATTGGTACCGTGTAAAAAAAATCGTGTAAAAAAACCGTGTTAAAAATAATGTAAAAAAATTACTAACAAAGAAAAAAAGCATTTTCGTAGATTAAATCCAATAACAGCAGAATTAAGAAATTTTTTTTATTTAATAACAATAGTTTAGAAAAATAAGCATATTCAATGTATATATGTATAGACATTACGAAAAAATAAATTTATAATTAACAATTAACAGTGTTGGTACATACTTACGATGCAATTGGTTAAAATTAATTTTTATAAAAACCGTGTGAATTAAAATAAATCGTGTAAAAAAAACCGTATTAAAGTAAGACCGTGTAAAAATAGACCGTGTAAAAAGAGACTCTGGTGTATCCAAATAAAACCAGTGAAGAAGTGGAAATACACTCAACGACCAAGATCGGAGAGTTAAAACAGAAATTAGCTTAAGAAACTCCGTTCCACTTACAGCTGAATGGACGATCCTTAGACGATAAAGTAGAAGTAGGAATAACCGCTATGATGATAGAAGAAGTAAATATGTTAACCATGGCGGAAACATTGGGAAAACCACTAAGAAGGAAAAGTAAAAGCAACAAACCAACAAAGGGAAGTTTGAGTACACCAAGCCCCGATAAGGAACCAGAAAGATCGAATAAAACAGAGCAAATTAAAGAAATCATACTGGACGATAGTGATGAGGAGAGAAACCCAATGTCACCACTACGGATAAAGTTGTCACCGAGAATTGAAAATTGGATAACGGAACAGCCTTCAACGAGCTACCAAACCGTACACGGACCACGTATCAAGGAAGTGATAGAGAATACAATGGGAATAGATACAGATGATAAACTAACGTTCAATCAGAAAACCCCAAGGTAACAAGAACGGATAGTCAAACCGAAGTAATGTTCGATGAATGGAACGAATGGTTAAGAAATAGTGACAGCTCATTACCAAGAGCAAATGGCGAAGGAAATAGAAGTCTCGGAACCACCTGAGAAATGGGAACGGCAATGGAAAAACGGGTTAAAGGAAGACCCAAGAAACAAGGAGAAAAACCAGACCCTAAATCAAGAGAACAGTTAAAACAAGAACAAGGAATCACAAGACTCGAGAAACTGGGGAAAATAGTATACGAACTAAAAGAAGCCTAACCGACAATCAAACAAAGAACGAAATGGATAAGAGAACTGGTCAAAGACATGATGATAATAACCAACCCCCAGTTACGGAGACTCTGGTAACGAAAGTCGACGAGCCAGACAATTGTGGAGTATCGTTTCCGGAATAATCCCCAAGTTAATTAAAGAAAAAACAAAAACCACCAAGACCGATTGGGATGAAACCAAAAAAGTGATCGAACTATTGACATTGAAAGCCAACGACGACGAACACCATCTGGTGGCGATTGCATATCTTATTTATAACTTGATGGGACTAGCAGCAAAACGAGTACCGAATAAACAGTTCGATAACCACATAGAAACGACAGTCACAATCATCGTAATGACAATAGAACCAAACATCATACGCGCAGGCGGCTGGAAAAGATTGATACAAGCACCACGAAAGATCGACCAGGAGAGATCAATGCAGATCAGATTAAAAAGTTGCTGAACGAATTAGAATGTGAATTACCAGCAAAAGATCCAATAAACAGAAAAGCATCAATTAACTCGCTAATGATGACAATGATGATATGGATGTTATGTACAAACGGAGCATCAGAATTTACGGTATTCGACTGTGACAAATCGACGATGGGAGAGAAATATTCCCTTAGGGAGATATAGAAATGCAAGCAGTCATTGCCAAACTTGAAACAATTGAAAGCAAAGTTCCGTACTACGTGTATCAAGAATCGGATTTTATAAGAGCTCCCGCTAAAAAATGCATCGTTACAATAAAGATGTTAGCCTACCACTGCGGACAATATTCCCATTCATCGATAATAGAACCAGGACTCGAAAAAGAAATAATCTCAATCTCAGGAAAGGATTGTAAACAATTATTTCGAGCAGGACAAGTGAGAATTAAAGATGCCGTGATAATCAAAGGACAGACGGGGATGATATAAACTCATAGTATATATGCGGCCGGTCGAGTAAAAACAGGGGACGGATCATGTGACGGAGGAGCATACACCCTCCGTGGACAGGCCGCAACAGGTGTAGTAGTTATTGAATCCTACACAGTAGAACTAAAGGAATACTAAACTCAATTTGACGCAGATAATTTCCAAATGAAGATGAAAGTAGGGTATTGTGTGGACCCGGGAACAAAAAAATATTACGCAATCGATGACATCACCAAAGAAATAACGTCATAACCCCTCCCATACCCCCAGGGAGGGTGTTTTTTTGAAAAAATTACGTTACAAAGACATATTACATAACAATTAAATATTACATGACAAAGGAATATTACATAACAAAGACATATTACGAAACAAAGACATATTACGAAACAAAGACATAGTACGTAACAAAAAACATATTACGCAACAAAGGAATAAATTTAAACAAAGGAAAAAATTTAAACAAAGCCCTATTACATAACAAAGGAATAAATTTAAACAAAGGACTATTAAGTAACAAAGACATTTTAACAAAGACACATGACTCATCATACTTTTTAAATATATTACGTTGCGGTATTTTAAAATTTAATTATATTTTAATTATTAAATATATTACATTGCGGTATTTTAAAATTTAAATATATTTTAAAAACTTATTTTGACGCTAAAGTTACAAAATAAAAATATTGCACATTCTATATGCACATACCTCGTTTAACATGGGTGTATATATTATTATATACTCCTAGTCTATCCGACAAGATATTCTGTCCCCCTAAGGGTAATGGTTACAAAGGTACTCCTCACAAAGGTACCGCTCACATAGGTATATTAATTAAGGTTAGCAAATAAAACTTATCACACATACTATTTTTAATAATATTTAAACGATAAAAATCAAGACAAGAGAGGACAAGGCGAAGTTTATGCATTTAGTATCGCCAGGCCTAATGAGCAGTGACCAAATATCTGTGCCTGAAAGACACGGTGGATATTTGTTCGCGTTCACAAGGGTCGCCTGTGCCTCCCCCAAGTGGGGTCAGAAGAACCTGGGCATTATAGTTTTCCGTACGGAACATTACGCCTAGCATGGGTAGTCAACTACCATCTTTAAATCCATCTTTAAATTTCATAGAAAAATCTTGAAACTAACAATATATATTTATTCAAGAATTTATAAATAACAAGTTTTCATTAATTCACAAAACCGCCAATTCTCAATTATTTAAACAAAAAGATATCTAATTCTCCCCTTCTTAAGACTTTTTCCACTTCTTCAGCCACTTGATTCTTCTTTCTTTCGTTCCTTCTTGTGAATGTAGTTCGACTCGATGAGGTGATAGAAATCTGGCGATTTTATAAGGGCCATCGTATTGCATACCATCCTTGTGCCTGTTCTGCGGCTCTTTACGTACGAGTACCTTCTCCCCCACCTCGAAAACACGAGTGCCCCTCTTTGTTTTATCCATGGCTCTCATAGTGTCTGTGGCTTTACTCGAGTTAAATCTCGCGTCTTTGATTCTTTCGCTTCTTGATATCTCGGCTTGTTTCAGGTTAGAGTGTAGGTTAACACTCCGTCCATAAATTATCTCAAATGGTGATAAACCTGTAGCACATTGTCGACTGCAATTTATAGTGAACTCTATTCTGGGTAGAAGTTCGTGCCAGTTTCTCTCTTCACATCCGCCTGCCAATGTTGCTGTAATAAGATCTCTTATCGTTCGTATGGCTCTTTCGGCTAAACCATTTGATTGGTGCTGGTAAGGTGAGCTGAATTCCTGTTTGATTCCAAGTTTCTGTAGCTTCTGTCTTAGGAAATTCCCTTCGAAATTTCGGCCTCTATCTGTTAAAATGCTCTTCGGTTTTCCAAATCGATAGATCCAACTATTAAATATTGTTTTGAAAATTGTCCCTTCGTCTTGCTTTGTGATAGCAGTTAAAGAAATCAGTTTGCTAAAACGGTCCACCATTACTACCATATATTTTTTATGGCGTTTGTTTCAATGTAAGCCACACCTATAACAATCTGTTCTAGGAATTCAGAGCTATATCTAGGAATAAATGTTTCCTTGGTTCTTGTCTAATCGATCTTTTTCTTAGCGCAGATCTCGTAACATCATAAACAGAGTTGGATCGTTTCTTGCATTTTCGGCCAATAAAATATCTTTTCCATATAATGAAATAATTTTTTAACTCCAATGTGACATAGTTCTTCATGTAGCGTTGTTGTTAACAGGCCTGCAAATGTTTCTGGGACTAACATTAAGATATTTTTGTTCTTTTCTACTGTTATTAATCCTCCATCAATTTGTGTATTTTTTACGTTAAAAGGAAAACAATTCTTTTTCTCCCGTGTACATCCATTTTCCAATATCTCTCGCAGCTCTCGAAACCGAATGTCCTTTTGTTGTTGTTCCCATACTTTTTCCATAGCTTCTGTTCTTTGGATAGTATATATATATCTAATCTTTGATTTTCCTTCCTTAGCTTCTTCATGTCTTGTTTGACACTGGGTGCAAACCATACTTTTTAATCTTGATAGTCCATCTGCATTCGAGTGTTCTTCGCCTTTCCGATATTTTAGTTCAAAATCATATTCCGACAGGTTAGCTAACCATGTTTGGAACTGCGAACTGATTGGCGTTTTTATAGTGTTCATGAAAACCAATGCCTTGTGGTCGGTGCGAATTATGAATTTTTCCCGTACAGATATTCTCTAAAATGCATGACGTATTCATGTACGGCGAGCAGTTCTTTCCTGGTTACACAGTATCCCTTTTCATGTGATGACATATGTCTCGAGCCATAAGCTATGACAGATTGTTCTCCATCTTCTGTAATTTGACTCAAGACTGCACCAATGGCTCCGAAACTAGTGTCTGTGTCTAAGATAAAAGTCCTATCTTCTCTTGGAAAATCAAGGATAGGTGTTTCGCACAACCGTCTCTTCAGAGTTTGGAAGCTCTCATTGCATTCTTTAGGCCAATTTATATCTTTATCGCATCCAGATGTTGCAGCGAATAATGGTTCGGTGATTTTGGCATAGTCTTTGATGAATCTTCTATAGTAGTTCGTTAATCCGAGAAACGATCTCAATTGTTTTGAACATTTTGGTACTTCTGCTTCCTCGATCTCTTACACTTTCTTCCTGTTTGTCTGGATACCTTTCTCGTCAAATGTGTGACCAAGGAAACACAATTCTGTTTTATTGAATTTGCATTTTTCTGGATTTTTCTTCAGTCTTGCCACTTGAATTCTTCTGAATACTTCCCTTAATAGCTCATCGTGGTCTTTTTGACTTTTACCATATACCAAGATATCATCTAGATAAACTACTACTCCCATGAATGGCATTCCTTCTAGCACTGTGTGCATCAGTCTCTGGAATGTCGCAGGAGCTGTTGCTAAGCCAAACGGTAGTCTATTGAAGCAAAATAGTCCTTCGCTTGTACTGAATGCAGTCATTTCTTGAATTTCTGGAGCCAACTCCACTTGATAATACGCCTGACCTAAATCGATTGACGAAAATATTTTTGCATTCGCGAGACAGTCTAGTAAGAATTTGGTGTTAGGCATAGGAAATGACTCTTTTTCTGTTATGGAATTTAATCCACGATAATCTACACACATCCTGATAGATCCATCTTTCTTCCCTACTATCACTAACGGGGCATTCCAAGGACTCTTGCAACACCGAATAACATTTGCTTTCATTAACTCTTTTATCAGTTCTTCAATCCTTTTCTCCATGTGCATCGGTTGACGTCGAGGATGTTTCATTATTGGGCCTCCTGTTATCCGCATCTCATGTCGAACTAAGTTTGTAAATCCCAGATCGAATTTCGATGCCATAAAAATTCCGCCGTATTCCCTGATCATTCCTTCAATATCTTTATTATTCTCACCTGCCATCGCCACTAGTGCTTTATTTATTCTTTCTTCATCTGTGTAAATTTTGTTTATCAATGACGTTTCTATATTATTGATTTTCACTAACTTTACTCCAAACTCTTTCATTGTATCAATGCCCCCTATGAATTCGGGTTTGATCTCTTTTACCACTACTACTGTGATTATTTTGGTCTTCTGATTCCATGTGGCCGGTATAGTCATGTATCCCATTGCTTCTTCACCTCCAGTTGAAAAAACTCCGCACAATAATATTATACTACATTTAAGTTCTGGTTTGCCTATTTTCTCCCACAAAATCTTGCTTATGACTGTTACTGATGCTCCAGAATCCCATAACATCTCTGTTTCGGCATTATTCAACATTATTTTACTCCAATTTCTTCCATCTTTTGTCTGGTACATCTCTTCTTCTGCCTCGTCTCTTCGTCGTTCATTTTTTATTTCACAATTTATTGTCTTGACTCCACCGATGAAATGAAACCCATGGAGTCACTGATGTTTTTTCCGTCTTCTCTCAATATAGTATACTTTTCAGGGATATTGTATCTATCTTCCATATTGCTGTGATCCATTCTGAAATCCTGGCTGTTCTCGGTGTAATCTCTTGTTTCAGATTTTGAATCTTCTTCTTCTATGCACGCTATTCTTTGATATCGATGTGGAACATCTTTCCGTAACGAAAAACAATCTCGGAACCCGTGTCCTTCCTTGCCACATATCAGGCATTTATTTCCCAGTGGACACTCATACCTTCTATGTCCCCTTTCGCCACAGCAAAAACAATCACCTACCGTTAATTTTGGGACCGATGCTTGTAATATTCTTTATGGATATTGTTGGCAGCTTCCTTTCTGAGCTATTTGGAATTCTCGTATTTCTCAAGAATTGTTTTTTTGGAGATTGTTCTCGATGACCATGGTTATTTCCTTCGTATTGTATTGGTCCGCGTATAGGATGTTCGTCTCTTCTTGATCTGTGGTGACTAAATGGGTCTTCTGATAGTCTTCTTTGTGATGATGTAGACATGGGATCTTGGGTATTCTTTTGAATTCTCATCTTCCCTCCCTCAGTCACGCTAGCGTATGTTCTTTGACCGATTGCTTTAATAAATTCTGTTTTATGGTTTTCATTTTTGTTACTTTCAAAACATTTCGCCAATGATCTCGTTTCTTCAATTTTTGTTTCTGGTTTCGTCAATAGTATCTCCCTCAGTCTCGCATCGCCTGCTTTACTTGCGACGAGGTCTTGAACAATATCTTCTTCTGATCGTCCTGAATTTACAACTTCAGCTAAAGCTTTTCTTAGCCGTATCTCAAAAGCTGCAAACCTTTCATCATCTTCCTGTTCCATAGCTGCCAATTCTCTGATTTTGTCAGGTATTGATTTTGTAATTGTGAACGTATTTAAGAACCACGCTTTGGCTTTTACATCTGTTGTTTCTGTTTCTCTTACGTATCCTCACAATGTCTTTGCTTCTGCCACTAATAACACATCGAAAGTGCTTGTCAATCGCTGTCCAATTGTCAGCAACCATTCTTCTATATCCCTAATCCATTCTTCGGCTTCTTTTAAACCTCGTCCATCATATCGTCTGATGTTCAGTGTGAGCATATCTTGGCATGATTTCGGTAGGCATTCCATTAGCGATTTTGTCGATTTCGAAATGGAGTTGATATTTTGATTTTCGGCGTAATCGCCAGTGAAATCCATCTTTAAATTTCGCAGAAAAATCCTGAAACTAACAATATATATTTATTCAAAGAATTTATAAATAACAAGTTTTCATTAATTCACAAAACCGCCAATTCTCAATTATTTAAACAAAAAGATATCTAACTACCAGCATATTCGAAATGTATAAAAATACATTACAAAATACATGCGTCATTGGCATTATAACCAAATTAATTAATGTTTTCACTAACAACAATATATATTTACAAAGGCCTCCCACTAGTTGGATTACAACCGCCCACCACGACGATCAGCTTGTAAATATATATTAATTAAGGAATAAAGAGGACCCACCCAACCCTATTATATTTATTTTACAAAGGGTTTCTCGCTCTTCTGGAAATTATTGGTAATCTATCTCAAAATTATTATCTCCATCGGGCCATTTGATAGTGATTTCATGGAATACATCTTGCAAATTGGACGTGTTTCTTTGCTTAGTTTCTGATGCGGCGTCAACTCTCATTGCTAAAATTTGTATTGATTTAAAAGCAATTAACTTACAGATGTTATCTAACATTTTATCGTCACATACTTGATAAATTAAATTCTGTCTGACTATTAGACAACTATTATTTGTGGTATACTTTTTCAATATTATTTCTTATCAATTCCCACCATAAAACACAGATACCTAAATATATATATATATATATATATATATATATATATATATATATATATATATATATATATATATATATATATATATATATATATATATATATATATATATATATTTTAAAGAATTATTTCATGTCTTACATTAATAATAATCTTTCATATTCTTCAGGTATGACGAGTACTTTACAATATCTAATTGCTAAAACATCGGTTTTTCCCATTTTTCTTGACATTTGTTGAAAGAAAGTTTACATAATTTAAGTCTGATAAGTAAACATTCATGTTGAAGGACACCAACAATCAGCTAATTCATTTAAGAAATCTCTAAATCCAGAACATAAGTCCTTTAGTGTTTCACCATTTTGTCTGGTTCATCTTCTTCATAATTATATAATTCATTTTCTTCATTACTAAGTAAAATAATTAAAATATTGTAGTAAATTCTTTATTTACTTACTTTATGGATAATAAAATGAAAGAAATAAAGTTATATCCAAAGTATATTTAAATAATTTAAATTTAGTTATTTAAACATATTTAAACAATTTAGTTATTTCAGCATATTTAAACATTAATAATTATATAGTATAATTTTATATAATATCATAATATTATAATTTTATGTATTGTAAATTTATTAATAAATATAGTATAATTTTATATAATATTATAATTTTATGTATTGTAAATTTAATATATACTTCATTTAATTTTTTAAATTCAAAAATTTATAATGAAGATTCTTTGAATTAAAAAATATTCTGTTAGTATTTCCAGGCAGAAAACAACGAATTCAATAATTAAAAATATTCAAGGTAAAGGTACTGCTAAAAATATTCAAGACAAAACTTTAACATACTATTTCACACAATGTATAAAAAATATTATTAGTGTCCACACATGGTTTTGGTCATGCAACAAGTTAAAATTCGCATCGATAGCTCATCTTAAAGTCTAGTGCAAGATCTATGTTATTATTATATATATATATATATATATATATATATATATATATATATATATATATATATATATATATATATATATAGATATATTCTCCTAGTCTATCCGACAAGATATTCTGTCACCCTAAGGGTAATGGTCACAAAGGTACTACTCACAAAGGTACTGCTAAAAATATTCAAGGCAAAACCTTTACAAAGAAATTTTAAATATTATACTTTAAATATACACTCAAACTAAAATTTATTAACACATTCACATTCATCATCTCCACATTTCATAACATTTTCAACAACATGATCTATACAATCGCTATATACACGCGGTTCAGTATCCGTAAATTCCTCAATAGGTTCATCAATTTCTTGAATGCTTTCCTCATCATCTTGAATGTTTTCTTCATCTGTTTCATCAAATCCCGAATCTTCACTCTCTGCTACCCAGTCTATATTTAATGCATTTGTAAGAGATAATATATCCTCCATTTTCACACCAGATATTTCTGCTAATTTTTCCAATAAAAAGTTTATTACAAATTCTAAATATTAAATAATTCGATAATTATCTAATCATATTAACCTTTTTCTGTAGTCATTATTAGCATTTTAAAACTATAGTGTATATTTGTTTATAGAAAATATAGAAAATAAGTGAAAACAAATATGACTAAATACATTTATTAAATATCTGTGAAAGTCTAGCAGACATAATTTTCCAAATTGGAGAATACACATCATTATTATCAACTTTATATCTTTGGATTGTAATTGCTTCATAAAAAATCTTCTTACCAAATTTTTCAAAAAACACGAATAGAAAACTATACTAAAATATACAAACGACCGCAATATTGTACAAACAAAAATACTAACTAATCAAAATTCACTAAATTTCACTAAATTTATTTTCATTGCTTCTCTCTCGTTGTTATAACAAAGCGCCGCCTACTACAAAATAATTTTAAAAAGCAGTAAAATTTTCAAATTCAATTATCAAAAATTCAATTATCAATGAGCCGCATGCGGCTCTAAGAGCCGCATTTGCCCACCGTTGTTATATACCAATTTTCGTTTTCTTTGAAGCTGATTTCATCAAAGGAATCATAAAATCTTACATATTGGTTGTTGAAAAATGCATGTTGATTACATGATAGATTCGTATTCAACCGTTTGAAAACCTCATCAATAGATTTAATATCTATCATTGAAAGTGTGCCGGATAAGAATTGAAATTGAATAGCTGATAACTTTCCAAACCCGTAATCATAAATCCCTTCACTTGTTTCAATTTCAATTTTAAAAATATTAGTTGCTATTACATTTTTTATCATTATACATAAATACAAAAAATTCATTTTACAATCATCAATTACCTTGTTCCGGCTGGCTAGCCGGAACCACGCTCTGCTACCATAATGTTTTCGTCTAAAACAAATCAAAAGAATCTTTCTGTAATTGATCGTATCACACGCTCTATTTTCACACAACAGTAGTGTGTATCTATCCCTAACGACCACAAGCCTCCCAACTGTTTTCATGTTTTATACCTATTTTTTCCCGTTTTATACCTATTTTTCCCTCATAAACGTAAAACAAAACACTTAAAACCTTAAAAAACCTATATCTTTTAATTTCTTTATTCTGAAGACATTTTGGTTTCAAAATAAAGACTTAAAAAAAACAACAAAAATATTAAAAAAACAACAAAAATATTAATAAAACGGGGAAAAAAATACTGATAAAACTATGAAAAACGTTTGTCGGCTTGCGGTCGTTAGGGATAGATACACACTACTTGCAGGTTGCCAGTTTATCAAGTCGCCAGTTTATCAAGTCGCCAGTTTATCAAGTCGATAGTTTGTCAAGTCGATGATGCAATCGCTGCGGTCTTGGCAAGTCGACAGCTTGGTAAGTCGACAGCTTGGCAGGTCGATAGCTTGGCAAGCTGCTAGAATATAAATATAAAAAAAATAAAAAAAAAATAAAAATAAAAAATAAAAAAATAAAAAAAATAAAAATAAAAAATAAATAAAAATAAAAATAAAAATAAATATATAAAAAATTTAAAATTTAAAAACAACGTATCCAGTAAAAAAATTTTTTCTAAAAATGAATTGTAATATTTGCAATAAAGTTTTAAAATAAAAACAGGATTAATTTCTCACTATAAATCGAAAGCTCACTTACTAAAAGAAAATAATCTTAATGACACAAATTCAAAAGTTTGTACTAAATGTAAAGGAAGATTTCTACATTCTGGATATAATAAACATTTTGAAAATTGTATCGGGAAAAATAGAGAAATATTTACATGTCCTCATTGTAACTTTTCAACAAAACTAAATTTCTATTATTTAAGACATTTAAAAGAATGTAAAAATAAAAAACAAAATTCTGACGTTGAAGAATGTCATTCAGAAGGAGAACCTGATCATGTTGAAAGAGAAAAATACAACTGGGATGATTTTAATCATATAGATGAATTCCAATTAAAAATTAATGGACCTGCAACCCCTGGAGAATATATAAGGAGAAATAAAAAAAATATTAAAAATTCTTTCACTGAAGCTTTAAAAAATTATAAACCAACAAGGTATAATGTTATAAAATATAAAATTACAATCAAAGCAAAATATTGGAGAGGACCAGAAGAAAAGACAACTCCTTTAGATGTTGAAATTGGAATACCTTTTAAATATTTATTTTCAACTAGAGGATTTAATAAAAGCATCAAAGAAATAATTCAAGCAGTAGAAGCAAAACAAGAAGAGGTTGAAAATGAATTAGGAGATTCAAACTTAGTATTCAAACTCTTTCCAAACTTTAGTGATTGATTATTGGAGAGGATTACCACCTAATCCTAAATCTTATATTCAAACACCCTTTAGATCTAGGGTTGTTATAAATGTACAGAATAAGGATAACAAATGTTTCATGTGGTCAATACTTGCATATTTACATCCTCAAGCTGAAAACCCTCAAAGAGTTTCAAAATACAAACAATATGAAAATGAATTAATATTTCCCAAGGGATTCACACACCCAATGAAACTAGAAGACATTCCAGAATTTGAAAAACTAAATAATCTTAAACTTAATATTTATGAACATGTTAAAGGATGGGGACATGGAAGGAAAGATATTATTCCAATTTATATTTCTGATAGTGATAGCACGAGGGAGATATATCTTGGAAGAAGGAAATAATCAACATTATGTTTTAATAAAAGACTTTCAAGCTTTTACATCACCAGAGAATCCAACTAGTGGAGGAGGAACATGTAAAAGATGTCTTCATTATTCAACAACTAAAAACTCTATGATTAAACATGCAAGATTTTGTGAAAAGATGATCCAGCTTAATTAGAATGCCTACAGATCCCAGGATGTATTTTAAAAACTTTTCAAATTTATTACAAACATTAGGAGTTGTCTATGGAGACTTTGAATCTATAAATCGTAAACAAGATATAATTATGCAATATTTAAAAATAATAGAAAAATATAACTCATGGATGAATGGAAAGCCTCTAAACAGAAGATGAAACCAGAGAGGATGAAAGCCTTTCTAAGAAAAAGAAATAAACCTAATAGTGTTAAAAAAACTAAACAATTACCATCTGCTTATAAATTATTATTTAAAAGTAATTATCCTGAACTCATAGAATCTAGAGAATATGCATTTCAAGGAACTTCAGAAGATGTTTTAAATCATTTTACTAAAAGTATAAATGATCTAGAACATGAAATATTTAAAATATTAAAAACAAAGTATCCTCAAAAAATTTCTAATCAACAACAACAAGAATATGAAAATACTTCCAACTGTTGGATGTGTAAACAAGACATTCTTCCTGATGATAAAGTTATAGATCACGATCATTTAAAAAAGGAAAATAATTATCGAGGAGCAGCCCATAGAAATTGTAATCTTAATTGTCATACTCCTAAATTTGTACCAGTTATATTTCATAATCTTTTTGGTTATGACATACATCTATTTATTAAACATTTAGCAGAAAATGCTAAAAACTCTTTCAAAGTTATAGGACTTACAAAGGAAAAATATAAATCAGTTGAATATGGAAAATTAAAATTTATAGACTCGTTAAACTTTCTCCAAATGTCTCTAGATGGAATAGCTAAAACAATGAAAGCAGAAAATTTTAAAATCACTCGAGAATTCTTGGAAAAAATAATATCCCCCCAGAAGAATATCCTACATGCTTAGCAAAAGGAATATATCCCTATGACTATGTTGATTCATTTGAAAAAATATAATGAAACAAAATTACCAGAGAAAGAAGATTTCTATTCCCAACTTCAAAATCTCATATTACAAATCAAGAATATTCTCGAGCAAATAAAATGTGGGATCTTTTCAACTGTAAAACTTTAGGAGAATATACAAGTATGTACTTATCCCTAGATGTTTATATTCTAGCAGATTGCTTTGAAGAATTTACAAAGTCTTTTGTTCTTAAACCTTATAATTATATAACAGCTCCTTCTTTAGCTTGGGATACTATGTTATATACCATTTGGAGTTCAGATCTTCCAGAATCTGATAAATTATAGATCTTTTAACCGACCAAGATATGTTTAATCAAATTAAAACAAACATTAGAGGAGGAGTATCTTCATAATGGGGAATAGAGAAATAAAAGCTAGAAATGCAATAACTACTAGCCGAAGAATCTCTAAACACCCTGATCCATATATAAAACTTAACAATGAGGAACTAAAAGAAGTATTAGAAGGAATGAAAAATCCTCTATTTATACTTTATATAGATGCAACAGCTTTATATTCAGGAATTATGACTCAATATTTACCAATGAGTGACTTTCATGAAATATATCCTCCAGAATGCCCCTCAGAAGAAGAATGCCCCTTAAAAGACCTTATGAAAGAAATACGTTCAACTCCTAAAGATTCTCCAATAGGATACTTTGTAGAATGTGACCTCGACTACCCAGATGATATAAAATCAGGAACAAGACATTTCCCTTTAGCTCCTATAAGAAGAAAGATTGATATCAACGAACTTTCTGAATGGCAAATCTCACAAGATAAACCTCCAACAATGAAACTTCTTTGTGATCAAACAGATCGAACTTATTATCTTTGTCACTATAGACTCCTCCAGTTTTATCTTTCACAAGGAATGATATTAAAAAAAGGTCATAGTGTCATAAGATTTAAACAAGCAGCATTCATGAAGACTTTCATCGAGGAGAACATTCGTTGTCGAAACATTGCAAAAAGAGAAGGTAACCTTTTAAAAGACAATAATTATAAACTTTTAAACAATTCAGTCTTTGGAAGACAATGGAAAATGTTGATAAATATACTCATATTGAACTCTTGACAAATACCCCGAAAGATATAGCCCGTTATAATCGTATGCTAGGAAAGCCTACATTTAAAAATGCAGAAGTATTTTCTGAAAATCTTACTGCAGTAGAACTACAGAATTTTGAGAAAACATATAATAAACCAATATTTATCGGCTTTGCAATTTTAGAACTTTCAAAATTACAAATGTATGAAACATATTATAACATCTTACAACCTATATATGGTTCTAATATATCAATGCATGCAATGGATACAGATTCAATGTTTTTAACAATAAGAACTCATGATTTACAAAGAGATATAGCTGAAAATCCTATACTTTCAAATTTAATAAATTCATCTGGAGAATTATTTTCGTTTAAAGATGAAAAACCTTTTACTCCTATAGAAAATGGAATATTTATTCGTTCTAAACAATATTCATACGAAACATTTACAAATCCTGAATTTATAACTCGAACATTTATATTTAAAACCCCAGAAACAGAGGAATCTTTTACACATAAATATCCTATATTCCTTAAAGGACAAGAAGAAAACCTGTAAAGGATAACAGATGTAAAGGAATACAGAGATCAGTTTGCAAAGAATCTTTCTCATCAAGATTATATAGATACATTAAATCCAGGTCATAAAGATAAAATTGATGAAATACATCAACTTAAAAGTGAAAACCATGATATTTACTTGATAGAATCCCAAAAAGTATCATTATCAAATTATGATGATAAAAGATTCATCCTAAGCGATTTAAAGACAACTCTTCCTATAGGAAATAATTTAATCCCTATAATAAAAAATCTTGCTAGTTTGAATAAGTTATATGATACAAAGATTACTGATCTTGATATTTATAATGTTGAAATCATTTATCCCGAGAGAGAAATCGAGAAGCCTTTATATTCTCAAGTTTTTAATCCTATATGTTTAGAAACTTAAATATTTTAATACTGATCCTGAATATATAAAAGGTCTAAGTGATAAAGAATTTAAAGATCATAAAGAGGTTCTAAAAATTAAATTCGAAAAGTTAACATCAGATTCTATCAAATGATTTTTTTCTTTTAAAAATGTCAACAATTAATTTAAGAGTAACAACATCAACCTTTTGAAGGGCAATAAATTTTTTATGTATGATTCTTTAGCCATTCTCTCGTTTAATTTTTTTAGAATATTCATTACTTATAACATTAGCACTTTTAATCTTATAACCTCATTTTTAATATATTGTATTATTTGATTTGATTTCATTATTTCTTCGTCTGTTAGGATTCCATCTTCCAAAGCTTTTAATTGAAATAAAAATAATTTAGAGATTCCTAATTCTATTGATAAACAAACTTCTCTATATAAACTTTCTTTTTAGAAGTATAGATAATAAACTATTTCAGTTAAGAAACCATCAGCTACAAAAATACTTCCAAGTATTACAGTGCAAGAGTAAACAACTGGTAAAGTTATGGGTAAAATAACTGTTAATATTGCAGATGCAAATCCTAAAGAATAACCTATAACTTTTAAAACTGTATTCCCTTTATTCCATCTATTTTTAATTTTTTTATAATGCTTTAATAAATCTTGTAAATGTAAGGTTCTGATTTAAATTCTTTTACTCTCATAATTTCAAGTTCTGTGGGAGCCGAGGCCTTGGAACCTTTGTGACCTTCGGAATAATATCCTGATGATCTCAATTCTGGGTAAATTTTTCTTCTCTTACTTCTTCCATCTTTTGGCTTTGTCCATTTTAATAATTAAAAAAATAAGACTTTATTCTTCTGAGCACCATCTGGTACCAATACTCGGATATCAAAAGAAACTCTTGTTGAGAGGATATCTTTATACAATTCCATCAATGCTTTACGAACTTCATTAGCATCAACCTTTTTTTCATAAAATATTAAATCTATATATTGTACAAGTGTGCTTTTAAAAATAATATTCTTACTTTTAACTTTTATGTAGTCCATGTGAATGAGTATTAACATACCAATTCCCGTGTGGTAAATCATAAATTAGTCATTATAACATCACCCTTTTCAAGTGCTTACTATTATAATCACATTTCACAAACCATTTCATTCTTTCATTATCATCATCAAACAAAAGAAATAAGGATCAATAATCTTTACAACCATAAAAACCACCCCATTCTTTACTGTTTGTTGTTATTAAACTTGGTTTCTATAAAATGTTTATATGTATGGGGTAATAATGTTTTATTCTGTTCTAATTCAGCAGCTCTTTTTCTAATACTATGTGTGGTGTTAATGTGTGTTCCATGAGACTCTAAATTTGAAATTCTTTTATTTAAATGATGTTTTAATCATCTCATTTATTATATTATATATATTGTATTAAATTTTAGTATTCATAATTTGTTTATCTTTAGAATTTAATATGCTAGTATTTAACTTTACAACTTGTTCAGGTAACAGACTTTGTAACTTGTCAAATTTATCATTAAATCGTTGTTCGATATTATTAAGCTTTGATTCCATTGAATCCATTTTTTGTTGTTAATGAACTTTCGATTCTTGTTTGTTGTTAAATCAGTATAATTTTTAACACCATCAACATATCTTTTATTAACTGCATCAGCTTCATCAGTTGGAAAAGATAATTCTTTTATCTTGTGTCCATTTAAAATTAAATCACCCTTCATTGAATCACCTCTTTCATTAATATATTTATTTTCTGTTTAAGGTAATATTTCTTCTGTATTAAACCCTGTTTTTATTGTTCCACCACCTCTATTACATGGAATATAAGAACTCATTATTTTAAGGGATTAAAATACTAAGAATT
>CAUHTR010005402.1:0-28426 GCA_959609185.1 Schmidtea polychroa | reverse complement strand
NAATTTTTACTTAGTTATCTTACTGGTGTCTCGAGTTCAGTTGAAATTTTATTAATTTTTCATCCAATTTTTCAAGTGAAGAGAATTTTCTTTTAAAGATCTATTTCTTAGTTGTTGGTTGTAAGTACTTGGTAGCTGGTTGTTAGTATCCGGTTGATGGCGTTTAGTTGTAGATGTTGACAAGAAGATCGTGTATGTGATGAAGAATATTTTATATTTAATTGTTATTATTTTATGTTTTGCTAGTTGGTTATAAGTAATTGGTATCTAGTACTTGGTAGCAGGTATCTAGTTGTAGGTATCTGGTTATTAGTACCTAGTTGTTAGTACATGGTACATAGTTGTAAGTATTTGGTTGATAGTACTTGGTATCTGGTTGTAAATACTTGTTCGTTAGTTACTGGATGATGATAATAAGTCATTGGTGTCTAGTTATTAGTATTTAATGTTAGTACATAGTTGTAAGTATTTGGTTGATATTACTTGATATTTTGTTGTAAATACTTGTTCCTAAGTTACTGGATGATGATAATAAGTTGTTGGTGCTTATACCTGGTATCTTGTACTTGGTAGCTGATTGGTAGCTACTAGGTGGTACTTGGTTGTTAGTATCTAGTTGTAGGTATCTTATACTTGGTACGTTGTTGTTAACTGATTATTTTTATCTAGTTAATGGTATGTGAGAGTTGAGTGTGACAAATACCCTTACGACCAATTCACTTACGATCAATACCCACGGGGGGTCAAAACAACCTGTCGGATAAACTCGGACTATATATAATAAAACGAATTAACAAAACTATTTATTGAATGCAATTTTTACTTTGTAATAATAAGTCAGCAGTAATCAATTAAAAGAAGAATGTTTAGTAAATTAGAATTCTATAGTCTTTCATTTTAATTTAAATTATTCCACGTAGTGATGAGTTGACAATTATTCATTTTTGATGAAAATCATCATTTTGTTAAATTTAGACATTTTGAAAAGGTTTTTTCTACTGATTGTAATTAAAAGAATATTTTGTTAGTATTTGGTATCTAGTTGTAAGTACCTAGTTGATGGTAAATGATATTTTGTTGTAAATACTTGTTCCTAAGTTACTGGTTGATGAAAATAATTTGTTGCTGTCTAGTTATTAGTATTTAGTTGTTAGTATTTGGTTGTAAGAATTTGGTTGACCTTTTAAATTTTAACTTAAACATATTTGATTGTAATGATTTACAAACAAATAATGATTTCCCACATCCGCGTGGACCAATAATTTGATATACTGCATCATTTCTTAATTCCATTTTAATTAATTTAATCTAATAATATAATTTATATTTGTTTTAATTAATTGTTATACATGAATAAAAAATATTCAAATATAATTACATTATTAATGCTTAGCAATATAAAATATTATTTTTATTATTATTTTTATTATTATTTTTATTAATATTTTATTATTATTATTATTATTATTATTATTATTATTATTATTATTATTATTATTATTATTTGTAAAATTTGCATCTAAATTATCTTTAAAAATTATTTCATTAAAATTTTCATTTCTCAAACCTGACTATCATTCAAACTTTTTTATATAATAGATTAAAAATTATTACTTTAATTAAAAATTTAGGCCCATAATTTACTTTAATTTAATTATTACTATCAATTCTCATTCTCTTTCTAAATTTATTAGTTAGTTTTAAAATTTACCCTTTTCATTTACTTATTTACAAAATATAACCCTAATTTACTATTATTTTTATTAGTAGAAGTTAATTGAAATCTGATTGCTTCAAAGCAATTTTTATAAGTAATCGTGTTTTGATTGATATAAATTATTATTATTATTATTATTATTATTATTATTATTATTTTGTGGGACTGATGGCTAAGTGGGAATTTACTTTTTGATTTTTTGTTTTGAAATTAGGTACGAGGTTCAATTCCAAGTATGGGCGACTTTTTTCAAAATTAATTTTTACATGTTATTTTTAATCGTGCTTTGATTGATATAATTATTATTATTATTAGTAAAATTATTATTATTATTTTTTATTATTATTATTAAAAATATTAATATTATAATCATAATTATTATTTTTATTATTTTTATTATTAATATTATTTTAATATTATTATTTTGTTGGACGGGTGGCTAAGTGGGAATTTACTTTTTGATTTTTTGTTTTGAAATTAGGTATGAGGTTCAATTCCAAGTATGGGCGACTTTTTTCAAAATTAATTTTTACATGTTATTTTTAATATAG
This sequence comes from Schmidtea polychroa, assembly GCA_959609185.1. NCBI lineage: Eukaryota > Metazoa > Platyhelminthes > Tricladida > Dugesiidae > Schmidtea > Schmidtea polychroa. The sequence continues at coordinate 26,158 of CAUHTR010005402.1, read as the reverse complement.
ATCGAATCAGCATGCTTTATTTGCTATAAATTGAAATTTTCATAAAAATCGGTTAATTATTTTTACTTAAAGGTTCATAGTATTTTCTCACCTACTGGCATAAAATGCAGTAAACAATCATTAAATAATAATTGATATTAATTTTCAGACCATTTGGGTATTTATTTTATTATACTTTGTGATTTCATTAATTATTTTGTGTTGTACCCTTTAAATAACAATAGAAAAATTTCATCTATTGACCATTTTTAATATAAGGTATGCAAACGTTATGAAATGTATAAAACAAGGAAAATGATCCATTTATAATACATAGAAACTAATAGTAGTAGTAGTAGTAGTAGTAGCTGTCGCTGTCGTGGTTGTGGTTGTGGTTGTGGTTGTGGTTGTGGTCAGTTAGCAACAGGTGTGTATATGACGTAATGGACACGTGAGTGGTCAGTTACTGACAATGTGTGTATTACGTAAAGGTCACCGGGTGGTCAGTTAGTAACTGACCTTTATGTTACGTAATAGCCACGCGATTGGTCAGTTAACAACAGTGTGTTTATTATGTAATCGGACATTATTACGTAATCGATATACCCCCCCCCTTTTGTATCTGACGGGCTCACATCCTTCTACTTAATAATAATAATAACTAACCCCTAATAATAACCCCTTTTCGCTTCGCTTCACCAACACCGTTAGAACGTGGGGTTAATGATAAAGTAAATATCCAAGGTATTCTTGGACAGGAGTAAAATTCAGTTTATTAATATGTTTAATAACTATGATAAATGATAATAGCATAAACCGTCTCAAGGTAATATAGAACGATAAGTACAAAAGAATAAAAAGAATTAAAAAAAATAATAAAAAAAAGTAAAATTCGATTGGAGGAGACCCCTTGCTTTTTTATATATTATTATTATTATTATTATTATTATTATTATTATTATTATTATTATTATTATTATTATTATTATTATTATTATTATTATTATTATTATTATTATTATTATCACCAAAAGATTTCTTTATTTTAAAATAGTTTTTCAATAAGATCTGAACCTGGGAATAAATTATCAGAAAAGTATGCCGTCTATAAAAGAGTAAAATATCCATTCTATTGTAAGATATTTATTGACAATGACTCTAATAAATAAATTGCCTTACTCTAATTGACTTTGGCACTTAGACGTTACTCAATAAATAGTGCATGGAATCCAGTAATTGCCTGTCTGTCACTCATTCCACTTTCTTGCCATACAAAAAGGAAATTATAGATTCATTTTATTTCATCTAATAAATTCGCAATTTTATTGAGTTCTAAAATTGAACTTAAAAGCCCAAATTTTACATTCAACATAAGGCAATAAATAAAACAAATATTCAACGAATTTTTTTTATTCCTTTGAAATTCTTTTACAATAACTAAGTTTTGGAATTAATAGTTTATAATATAATGGCTTTATATAAACTTAATATAAGGCCATTATATATATTATTGTTATTATTATTATTATTATTATTATTATTATTATTATTATTATTATTATTATTATTATTATTATTATTATTATTATTATTATTATTATTATTATTATTATTATTTATGTATGTCAAAAATGAAAAGACTGATTTGAAATATTTTAATTAAAACTTCCAAAATTAGAATTGTTTGTTTAAATTGCTTTCAATCTCAATATCTCATTGTTCCTTAACAATAAATCATTTGCTAAATGGATTTTGATAATAAACTGCAAATAAAATCAGCGGAAAGTAAAATTGTTTTATTGGGATCCGAAAAAAAATATGACAGAAATTTTTTACTTTTTATTCGAAAATATTATGCTAGAAAAATAAGCAATAATAAATATTAGAATATATAAATTTTAATGTTTTAAAATAATTTTCATAAAAATAAATTGTGATTAAAATAAAAAACAATATTTTAGAAAAGTACTAATAATAATGAAGCCAAACTTTTTTGTTCTATGCATCTTTCATTAAAATATGAAAATGAAATTTTATGGTGACAAGGACGTTATTAATTAATAAATACAAATTACAAAGAGAAATAAACAACAAAATGGAAATGGAATTACTTTATCTCGTTAGCTTGATAAGCAATCGGAGAATACGGTAAAATAGAAAAGTGAAAAAACAAACAAAATTCATATCTTCATAGCTATCGAAAATAGCAACAATGAGTGGAAAAAGTGGAGGTTTTAGAAAACAAAATTGTAATTATCTCTAAATACCAGCAAATAACAAACTATAAAACACAGAGACATAATTGGAGAAATCAGACGAGAAACCGAGACAGAAGAAAATAGAAAAAGTTTGATTAAAGAAGCAGTTTAGTATTTATTCACTGTGGGTCCTAAAAAGCCCTGAATTTAGAGTCTTGAGTGGTGAATTTTTGTGTAATTGTGTTAACAGAAATCAAATCTATTGTAATCATGATAGACAGTAAATATTGATAATATATAGAAGTTGTCATTCTGTTGGACGATGAGGGTAGACCCATCGACAAATTCATCCTGTCAAAATATTACAGGACATGGTCAAACTAATACAGAGTAAATATATACTCTGAGAAATGAAAACATCCAATCATCTCAAATCCAGTTCAACAGCATCAAACCAAATCAATCTCAAATAATAATCCTTCAATTCATCGTGTAACCATAGTCAATTATTATCTTGACAATTTGACTATTTTATTGTGATCTTTCATAACCGAATTAACATTATTGTTATAAAGTTGTGACAATTGATTATTTAACAGAATTAACATTTTATGATTTATGGGTATTTTATTTTATGTATGATTAATTTTTATTGATAGTTTCTTTTTAGTTAATAATGATTTTTATAATTTGATTTGATCACAATAAAATAAATAAAGGGACTCAATTATTTTCATATTTGCTTAATTCTCGAACATGTAAACTAACATGTTATTTTAAATTGCTAAAAATGCACAAAAATATTTCCTTCCTAAAAATGTATTTCAATAGCAATTTATAAAATAAATAAACATACATTAGCAAATAAGGCAATGGAAAGATTTAGTATAAATATAGTCGTCAAGAATGGCAGAACATCACAAAAAATTTCTTAAAATCTTGCGATTAGAAAAATCGAATATCTTAAGGCAATCGTAAGTATTCATTAAAACACAGACAGGAGGAACTTTAATAACCAATTAATAACACACCCGTACACATTATAGAAATTAAAAACCATTCTTTTCTAAGGTTATATTCGATTATTCATAAAAGAAAATTGTAAAAAAGTGAATTTTATTTAAATATATTTTAATAAAACAAAGACTTGACTTTTGATTTATATATATATATATATATATATATAGTGGTGTGCTGGAGCCGGCTCATTCCTGCTCGCACGAGGCGTTTGTTGGCAATAAAAAAATCGCCGAGTCGGTTGTTAAATTAATTGAATTGCCAAACAAAAATTTAAAACTAACCGTTAATTACTTATTTTGATGGTAGTAGGCTTTGATATTTGAATTTGTGTTATATATAGTTTTGTATTGCTATAACAATTTACATAGTCTTTCATATTATGCTGGAATGTATTAATGAGTACACGTTTTAGTTTAATAAAATAAAATTAATAGCTAGCTAAGTTTAATATAAAAATATTAAAACTATATATAGTGTTCAATTTATTGTAATATTTTGTGTACAATGAATATCTTAAATGTTAATATTATTCTTTTTTTCATATTTATACAATTTATATAAAATGCGAGCCGGTTGGTATATATAGGAATCACCCCCGTAAGTTGGAGTTTTAATTAGCAATAATTGAGACCTCAACAATTCTTATTGATATTTCACGACCTGCTTGGAGTCAGATCAGTAATTGTAATTTCATATTTCTACAACAACCCAAACAATCCTTTGATATAATTTAATTAAAAATTATGTCATTAATGTAATGGGAAAATGCTAAATTTTAATGGAAAATTTCAATAACTAATGACGATTTTCAATTAGATAAGCAGGTATTTTTTATACAATTTAGATCAATTTTACTTTCTCCTTATGTGTAGGTGAAACCTTGACAAGGGACACACGGAACCAATCGTCCATAAAATAGCTTTGAATTTGTAGATTAAGTATGGCATACTTTTCATATGTTGGTGTAATTGTTAGAAATATCTCTATGAGTCATAGTCTCTGGATTGTAAAAATTATTGTATTATTATTTAAACAAAATATATTTCAATTTTTTTGCAAAAATATTAAAGATAAAAAAAATCAGCACGCGAATCAAAACCACTCACAGGGACGTATGACGTACACAGCACGCGCATAAAAAAATCCCACCCATAATTTGCGTGTAAGTAGTTAGCGTCGTTATCTATTTCGTTAGCAGTTTCACCATTATCTCTATAAAATAAAGTATCTGTCCCTGGGACTGAAAATAATATATAATAAGCAAATAATGAATTTTGACCTCTGTTTGTCCAGTGAGCGGTCTAGTATGGAATTGCATTGAAGATGATCAAGTTAAATTAGACCGACATTTAATTTAATTTAATTAATTTATTATATATTAATTAATTTAGCATTTAAAAAGTCCCATATTCGAAAAATAATTGGAAATATTATATTAGATTTTTTAAAATAAATATAATTATAATATCAATATTTAATTTAAAATAATCGAAGAAATATTTTTATGTTTTCTTGCTCAAGATATTGTTGACATGAAATAATCCTTTTTGTTTAAATATTGTTAATAATAATACATTTTGAACTTTGAAAAGCTTTTATATTAATGGTTTAACAAAGATATTAATGTCACGCAGTTTAAAAATCCCAAAAATTGTAAAGCCTGAGATGGTTTTCCTTTTGCTCTCACATCATTCATACTCCCCATTTGACAGAACTAGACTATATTTGTTTCAATTGTAAATAATAATAAATATTTACTAACGGTAACCCCACCATTATGTTATTTTCTTTTTCAATGTCAAGATTTAGTATATAAAAGTGGCCAACCAAATCAATCGAAAGGCCAAATTTTCGGAAAAATACTATCACGGGCCACAATAAATTCATTTAAATAAATATAACTCGTTTTTACGATTCAAGTAAACTTAGAATCAATTTTTTAAATTAAAAACATGCTTAATTCGAATATGAATTCTAAAAAAGACAATTATTGATTTGATGTTTAAAATTGTGTCCGGGCCACATCAAAACGCTTCGCGGGCCACCGGTTGGCCATGGCTGATATAAATAAATAGAAAAAGAAACTTACCTACAAAATGTAATTCAGTTTAATCAATAAAATATAATTATTAAAACAAATTATTTACTTTAATAAAAGCATTTTTTTTTTATTTCAAAATCCTTTACAAGATAATATTAAAATTTAATAAATAATCCTGACAAAACTTTTCTACATAAAATATATATAACAATCAAAGCAGGAACACGAAGGATATAGCACTAGACTTCAGATATCATCAAATATTGAATCCAAAATTGTCATATTCCCTTGATACAAAACTGCTTGTCGAATCGGAAATAGAATCTGAACTAAAGAAGTCGACATTGTTTGTCGGCTCGGACAAAGCGACAGTTGACATTGAATTTCTATCCGACTCAGAACAAATGTCGGGATCAGCGTTGTCATCAGTTTGGTGGTCCGAGAGAGCAATCGAGACTGGCCGGTTTTTAGTCGGTTTCGGATTTGCGGTCACGCAGATATTGAAAAGATCAAAGTTGTGAAATAAGCTTTTGTGACAGCTTTTTACGGTTATTTCATTAAATGCATTCAGAAACATAATCGGGGTGATGAGCTCTTTTGTACAGAATACTCTAAAAGATTGGCAAGTCATCAAATGTTCAATAACCGTCGGTCTGTCAAAAATAACGAAAAATATGGATTTATAGCACTTGTGGATGTGATCCAAGAGTGAATTAGTAGATGTGGTTGGTGTTGACTCCGTCGAATTCGTCCTAGCATGGCTGATTGTCGCTGAATCGTAGAGACTAATTTCGTAAGCAGTTTGATTGTAATTTATTCTGAAATAAAATATTAGCATAAACAAAATATTTGTTATTGCAGTCATTGTTTATGCAATAATAAAACGAATCATCTCTTCAATAGTTGGTAATAAATCATTTCTACGCAACATACAGTCCGACATAGTCTAGGCTGAGGCCTGTTTTGACTTACGAAATGATATTTGCACATAAAAAAAAATGAACGAAGATTGGAATAAAAATAAGTGTAAAACTGAAAATCGTTGACTCATTCGGATCCGTGTATTTCAATGAAATCAAATTTGAAAGAATACTTATGAACGAAAACTTTAAAAGTCTACTAATATGCGATAGGACAAAACTCAGAGTCGAGTTGAGTAGACTTAGGAAATATAAAGAAAAACACATCCAACAAACCTATGAAAATGTGCATTGAATTGGAAATGTACTAAAATGTACTAAATTGCGGCTCCCAAAATGATTTGGATTATACAAGTTTGTTGTAAATTTTAAAAGAAATAAAAATATAAAATTCTCAAAAAAAAAATTGCCTATTATTTTAGATTAAAGAAACTGACATCCCTTTTGAGACCTGAAAAAGTTCAAATCAAAACCTATGTTGGGTTTTATTAATTCAAATCGGTAACCTCTGACACTACATGGCCTTTCAATCATAAATAACAAAACAATAAACTAATCAACGTATAATTAATGGGCCGCTCGGCCCGCTTTTTCTTGGTCTTCTTCCATTAATCTTTTTACTTTCCTCCTTGTTTACCTCTCTCGGGATTTCTTTCTACTAGTTAATAATTAATTAATTAATTTCATTTTCTTGTTATTCATCTTTTACGCACCTTTTCAGTTATCACCATGTTATTCCTCGCTACCAGTTCCCCCAATGACTAATTTTCCAGACTTTAATTCGAATTTGAATTTATAAATCTTTTATCGATTTTCCTCAATTCACCTTTTTTGTGCTTTTCTCATATACTGATGCACCTTCTCGAGCCTTTCTACCCATTTTATTTCTTCGCATTGTAACTTCTCTCCCTGACCAGTCTTGTACCTCTCTCATTACAAATATAATTTTATTTGATTTTTAATTATTTTATAACCTCAACACTTATAAATATTATTATCCCAATTATATGTCTAGATATGTCATAGATTATAGAAACCTATGTAGTCAAAATAATTTTTATCATAAATAACAGTGAATTTAACATTTTGTTCTCTTAAACTTCTTACAACTTATTTAAGAAGTAGAATGCCCAAAAAGGACAAATATATGAGTTTTTGATAACAGCATCAATTAAATAAATAATAATTAATAAATGTTATAGTAAATTCTTTATTGTAAGTTACAAATTTTATCATAAACAAGAAATGAGAATTTTCGATTATAAATAGTTCTCTTTAAGAGGAATATGGTATAAAAAGAGCCTGCCACTGCCGAAAATTCTTCTTTTTTTAAACCTCTAGGTTTTTCTATACAAAACTTTATATATATATATATATATATATACTTATTTTACAATAAATATATTCTATAGATAATTTTTATTTTTTATACAAATGTCTCTCTAGATGTCATTTCAAATAAGACAATAATATTTTAGATATAATAAGTACCTTCCTAACCACGAGTCATCAACATGACGTTCTACAATGTACATAATATATAAATTTATTTATGAAATACATTATAGTTCATAACTTCCAAAATTTATTGAGTATAAAATTGTGATGTCGCTATCTGAATTTCATCTAATGGTAATATTGATTTGACTGTGATACTGGTTCTGAATGAAAAGTTGCTTCTGTATTATTGGTATAAATTTTATTCCTGCGCTTCATCTCTTCTTTACAATTTTGTTACTATTTATTTCGAACATGCGTTTTTCTTGTTTCTTCTTCAGATTATTTAAACAAGTATTTTTTAATACTTTTATTTTCTGTGTAGTATATTATAATATAATATATCTATATAAATAAATATGTAAATATGAATAAAGTGCACTACAATATACATTAATATATAAATTAATAATAAACGTTTTATAAAATAAATTTTTAAAAACATGAAATGTATGGAGTGATTCATAGTTAATGACCAATGTGTAAAACCAAAACTTACCACTCAATATCAACAAAGTCATTATTGCATTATGCAAACCTTTAACAACATTGTTTTATTTGATTATTTAACAATAAATGTTCAAAGCTCTTAGTTAATAAAATATTGTTTCGAAAACAAAAGATGTAATCCCTTTCATGAAATATGACCACTGAATATTTTAATAATATGAGACAAATTTTGCTGTGTCAATTTCAGATCAAAGACAAGTCATACGATGGTGCATGGGCTAAATCCTCAGTTGAAATCAGTAAAATGAAATAGTTCTCTCAGGTCTGACTTGATTAGCATAAAGTATGATGTATTATTTGATACAATTTCTAATGACAGATAAGTTCCTTGCTCTAGCTAGACTGCGTGAATAAAATACACAAGATAAATGTTAATGAAACTAAAGGTCCGCGATTAGATATAAAGATCCATAAAGGTAAGTAAGAGTTTTAAGAAAAAAAATTAATAAAATGTTTTAATTATTAATTATAAATTTTAATTTTAAATATTCTCATATAAAAATATAAAGTTTAAAGGACGCATTTAATTTATTCTTGAAAATAAGATTTTATTCTTCACTAAGCAGCTCTAAAAATCTGTTGAAATGATCACAAGGGGATACTTTGATTTCAGATTATTAATTAATAAATATTTTTGATTAAAAATATATTTATTCAAAATTTTCTTTAAGTTTTATTTTAGACTTTTTGTTAAAAATCAGCACTATCTGAATTAAAAATAAATAGAACGTTTGAGCAGATTATTAGAATTTTGAATTGATTCAATAATAAGAGGGGTGAAATATTAATAACAAAATTACATTGCACAAATAAAAGTGAGCATTTTCTACAAGAAGAAGCATGATTTCATTCCTTCAAAAATCACAACTGCTTAATTTTGCATTATAATATCTCATCCTCCCAAAAATATGGTATCTTATCCTTTTAAAAAAATATATCCTTTGAAACTGGCAAAGTTATAGCAACATTTCTTTAGGTTAGATAAAATTCTTTTTGATCCAATATAAATAAATGATCAAATATTCTCAAAATAATAATAAATTCGGTATGTCATTCGATATGATACAAAACTGATCTAGCATATCTGAAATTTAATTTTTTCAGATGATAATTTAGCATAAAATATTATAAATCATTACACAATATCTTTCATCTTCATTTCTTTTTTAGACTAAAAATTAATATTTTGCTTTATATTTAACGACAAAATGTAAAACAAAATATTGTCCAATAGTTTAAAAAAGAAAAAAAGATTGAAAAGAAAATTGAAAAGGACCAATGGTGTAGTAGATAAAAGATTTTTAATGATATATTAATAGTTTGTATTAATAATTTTGTAATATAAAATTTTAGCATACCGAATTTAAATTTGTTACTTATAATAATAAAACTACTTATATAATAAAACATCTTTTATTTTTTTTGTCACCTTCGATCTGTTTTCTTTTTTTGATATTTCATTTATTTTCACTATGACTAAAGATCAAAAACTTATTTTTGCGTTTTATAGAAAAAAAGTTTTTTGATCTCTACAGTAAACTTTCTAGCCCACATACCCACTCCCTCAAGGTCATTTGAAGTCAAGAGTATATTATATAATAAGTCAAGATCATTTGAGGCCCGGGTCGTGTTATACAATAATAATATTTTGTTTTAATGAAGTGATCGCAATTTTTCTTTAATAAGTGATTACATCACATATTTTCATTATGAATAATGTGGCACCTTATAAGTGACTGCCTTGAATGATAAATAATTAATTGCTGCGTGCGGTGATGCTGGCATGTAGAAATTGTGAAAGTTTTAGTGGTGTAGGTTTCCTAATAATTTTAATTTACGAATGGATATAATTAGTAAATAATTACAATAAAATTTTCAATTATTTAGATATTTGTTTTTTTTCGTGTCACCAATATCTGATAACTATTTTTTAAAACACCAAAAGGGGTTTTGGACTTCATCAATGGCTTTCTTAAATTTTCATTTAGATTTTATAAAATTAGAAAAAATAAAACTTAGATTATCTAAGTTAACAATTGGTCAAGTTTTTTACATGAATATTTTTTGGTATTACTTGTCTTTAATTAATTTGTAAGATTTATTGTGAAAGGTTTCTGTACGTTGTGAAATGTGTTTTTATATATTTTATATTCTATTCTTAAAATATCTCCTGTTTTTTCTACAGTGCATATTTTAATTGATGTCTTTACTGTACCCATCCTTCGCTAAACACAGAAGATACGTTTCGCTAGATCGTTATGTTAAACGAAACCATGTAAAGCAAGACTAAGAAATGTATGGAAAAGGAGATAGGTTCATTTTTCTTCATAAGAGACATGTTTTTTTCAGTGGAATAAGACCCTCCTTCCGTGTTAAGCGAGAGATGGGTTAATTACAAATACTTTCTTAATATTCTCAATAATAATTTCTAATAAGTGGTCTAATTATCATTAATTATTGACATTTGTGTTGATCCAAATATTTTCAACATCCGGGTAATAGGCGCGGGTATAAGTGTTTCCAATTAATTTATAAGGGTACTTGCCCTAACAGAGGTGTGACTTGGATATTTAGCAGCCTAGATCAGTGGTTCTCAAACTTTTTTGATCGCGACCCAAATTTTTGACATTTCATGCCAAAAATTTTATTGCGACCCACATGACAAAGATTAATTTTAAAATAAATGTTTATTTAATGAGATGAATGTAGTTGCTTAAGTTCAAGTATTTTTGACATCCTTGGTGAATAATTTTTACTCAAACATATTCGAAGATCGTTTGAAATATTGAGTTGGTTTCTTTGCTTTGTCTTTATTTGAACCAATTTACTAAATCCAGATTCACAAAGCCATGTAGATGTAAATGGAATAAGAATTTTCATAGCTAAATCTTTCAAGTTATAATATTTTTGTGATATATTGCACCAAAATTTCAACAAATCAACTTCATGAAAAAATTTTTTCATATTAATATCTGAATTTAAATCAATTATTTCTTCGATAAATTCGTTTTTTAAAGAAAATTTTGTTGATAAAATTTCTGTACTAAAAGGATTTGAAATAAGCAAAACAATAGTTTCTTTTGAAAATAGACTATGAAAATAATATTTGTAGATCTTTCCATAAGTCATCGCGACCCACCAAAAATTCTTTCGCGACCCAAAAATGGGTCGCGACCCATAGTTTGAGAAACACTGGCCTAGATTGAACTATGAAATTTCCCATTTCCCAAGTTTAGTGATAATTGCTTTAATCTATTATTCCTATTTTACTTTATTGAAATGATGTTGACATATTACGGACCAATAGTCAAAAATAAAAATTTTACCCTTTTTCAATTTTCTTGGAAATTCTTCTTTTAGGAACAACTATTAAATTGCGATACCCATAAATATCAGGTCTTCGAGATTCACCAAACGGACAGAATCCTGTTAACAAATGCGTTACAATACTTAGATTGGAGCAGTCTTCTCCACCGACTTGATTGTGACGCAAGCCTGGATGTGTAAATATGTTACTCACTCTCCATGTCAAAGAATTGCTGTGAATTCTAATTCCAACAGTTTTAACTAATTTTGATCCACTCTTAGGCATCACAGTAGAATCGAATAGAATTGTTGGATTCAATTGAGCACTGTCCAGACCCATTAAAACTCCTTTTTTAATTGCTTTTAACAATAAATCAACAACATATATGACAACTACAGACACCGATTGCAAACTGCTTAACATTCCAATTTGATATTCATATACCACACTGACATGTTCTCCAAATCTTTTCAAATGTTTCTCTCTCTCTGATTGAGAGGTTGATTCTTTGAGCAGTGTAAGACGTGATATGTTGATTGCTGAAGATCGAAAACTGTTGGACTTTTTAACCGGTGATCCAGAATGACGTTGTAGAGCAGATAGTCGCTTAACCAACGGTGAGTTAGTTAAGGAATGAGCCCATGATGCATGCTTGGGGGTTGATTGTGTAGACGAAGACAGTGGAGATATACATGGTTCGCCATTCGCTGATTCACCGACAAGTAGAGATTGGGTCATTTTTAATTGATGTTTTGTGCAATGTCTTTCTAGTTTTTCTTCGAATAATCGACAGAATTGTTTGACAAACCATTTAAGGTTGAGTAGTATTTTTTGATATTCACAATATTTGTTTTCCATTGAATCATCTGCAATGTAAAGTTTTTAAAAATTCATTTTTGTTTAAATTGTCATAAGAAATTAAAATGTGAAGTGTGAAATTTTAAACAAAACAATTCTCAACTATTTATTATGAAAAATTAAATTTTACAAGTAGAATTTATGAATTTTAATAAATATTTTTAAATCTTTTTCACAATTAATTTATTTTATTTTCAATTTTTTCTTTAACTTATTTTAGGATAATAGAACAATATTTGCATCAAATAAATAAAAAATATTGATAAGTAGTCTGAAAACAAATGAANCTCTCTCTGATTGAGAGGTTGATTCTTTGAGCAGTGTAAGACGTGATATGTTGATTGCTGAAGATCGAAAACTGTTGGACTTTTTAACCGGTGATCCAGAATGACGTTGTAGAGCAGATAGTCGCTTAACCAACGGTGAGTTAGTTAAGGAATGAGCCCATGATGCATGCTTGGGGGTTGATTGTGTAGACGAAGACAGTGGAGATATACATGGTTCGCCATTCGCTGATTCACCGACAAGTAGAGATTGGGTCATTTTTAATTGATGTTTTGTGCAATGTCTTTCTAGTTTTTCTTCGAATAATCGACAGAATTGTTTGACAAACCATTTAAGGTTGAGTAGTATTTTTTGATATTCACAATATTTGTTTTCCATTGAATCATCTGCAATGTAAAGTTTTTAAAAATTCATTTTTGTTTAAATTGTCATAAGAAATTAAAATGTGAAGTGTGAAATTTTAAACAAAACAATTCTCAACTATTTATTATGAAAAATTAAATTTTACAAGTAGAATTTATGAATTTTAATAAATATTTTTAAATCTTTTTCACAATTAATTTATTTTATTTTCAATTTTTTCTTTAACTTATTTTAGGATAATAGAACAATATTTGCATCAAATAAATAAAAAATATTGATAAGTAGTCTGAAAACAAATGAAGATAAAGGAAAGTTGATCATTGTCTATATTTGTTTTATATTTAGGACAGTGCAAAGTGACTAGGAGTAATGCAAAATGTATAAATAATATATATTTCAAGTAAAATATACATAAAATTATAATTAAAAAGAGAGTTTGAAGACTATAAATCAGTAATATATCGATGTTTGTTGATACTCACGAATTTTCGCACTGCCTTTTTTAAGTGAAAAATTATAGGATTATAAAACCATAGAAAAATCAGTAAAAGAAATTAATATAAAGAAATTAATACATACAATTCAACAATTAAATATGTTCTATCATGATCAGTTGAATCTCAAAGATTTTGTTTTAAATGTTTGAAGATATTTAAATATTTTGAATATAATTATGAAAATATTAAATATAAATTTCAATAAATGCGCAGAAGGAATAAAAAATACAAATGTAGCCCCCTCGAAAAATTTGAGTGGTAAGACAAAAATTCAATTGAAATCGGAATCTGTGATGGAAAATATTATTTTACAAAACAAATTATTGTCATACAAAATATTAAGAAAATAAAATTCTCAAAATATATATTTATATTATCAGAAACAAAATAATTAAAATAATAATTTTATTATCAAAATAAATGATAACATTCAAAATTTGAATTAACTATTATAAATTTTCGACTTCCTTTATTATAATTTCTTTTCAAATTATCGATCAATATTTTATTTTAATATTTAACATGAATTTAGTAGCTCTTCTATATTGTGGATAGTTTAATAATTATGTCAATATAATCCTGTAGAGGCTTGACAAGTATTTTTCTTGGTAGTTACTGACGAAGAAAAGGAGAAAGACGAAAAGGTATAAATACATTTTAACGAAATAATTTATGTTCATCATTTTAGTTTTTGTTTTTTCTAAAAAGTATACTTTTATAATAATGAAACATTGTTTCATGTATAAAACATATTTGGATATTATTAAAAAGAATTATTGTAAAAATATATACTAATTAAAATTTAGGGGGTTAAAAATAAACTTTCTCCATCCTAAAAAAATCGGAAATTTTAAAAATATCAACAATTAAAAATATGTGCAAATCAATGCAGAATGTCTTTTGTTGAACTTTAAGTTTTAATAATTTCTTGGACAACAGAAATTCTTTTGTCCATTATCTTTTAAGAGAATCTGAGTTTTTTCTAGAAAGTAGCTTGCATAAATTACCACAGATATTCAACTTTATTTTCTTTTCGATCCTATTAGAAAGAGAAATGATAAAGGGGTAAATACATTATATTTAGCGTTTGTGATTATATTAGTTGGTTAATGATTGATATTGTTGTTCACTTATTGCTTCTTTAAACACGTGGTCTTGTATTGTTTTGTTAAATGATGATGTTAATTTTTTAAGGACTATCTTTGCAAAGGCTTTGAGTTTTCTTCCTAGGCATGTAGTCCTAATATCTTTCTTTTCGTTTCATGTTAATTGTTTCTATCCGTTTCTCATCAACATCAACTAAGTCAATTATTTTATTTCGTCTTTATTCTACACTTAACCGTAATTTGTTATCAATCTGGTCATGGGAAAGTAATGGAATGGTCTTTTTAGAGCTTTTAGTTTTGAATGATCATATTACAATTATTCTTTTAATTTTAACAAGGGATTTGGAAATGTATTTAATATATATTATATATTAAACCTTCTACGTTATTTCTGAATCTTTAACAACTTTGTGGGAATTTAGGTAATTTCGGTATAATCACCTCTTTGCACTTCTTGTATATATATTTTAATTAATAATAAATAAAAATTTAAAAATTTATTTCTTCCAAATACTTTCAAAATATATTCACAATTTCTGTTAATTCCAACTAAAATTCAACAACAAAAATTCAAATCAATTACTCTTTTACACATTTCTCCTCGACTAACTGCTAAAATCCACGTAATCCTCTTAGTTATTCGACCAAAATGGCAACCTTCATTCTAAATTAACTAGTTTATATATAATTGTTCCCAATCAATATATAATTGTGGATTCACTGTCAAACTATGACTGTCAAAATTAAATTTTGTTTAATTTTCTAATTATAATTGATGGAATAAATAAATTTTATTTAATTAATTACTTAATTTTTGTTTTTTCATTTACATTCTTTAAGCACCTCCTTTAATTTGAAAATATTTTATATACATTTAATTTTTATTTACCATATTTTTTTCCATTTTGCCATCAAAAATATATTGATTTTTCAGCCTATAACTTAATTATAAACACTTTAATTACTTTTTGATTGATTTATATTTACTCTTAATTTTTAATTAATTTACATTATTTTATGAAAGTCAATAAATGTAGCCTCAACAAATACATTCTTTGTATTGTCCATTGATATATAAAACATAAAACATATAAAATATAAAACATGATATTGATGAATAATGTGATTCAAATTGAAAATAAAAATAGATCAATGGTAAAAGAGATAAGAAGATTTTAATGAAGATAATTTAATTTTTACTAGAGCTTACTTTATTTTTACATTATAATCGGAAAAATAATAATACATTTAAATAAATAATAAAATGATGTAAAACAATACTGGATCATATTAATGGAATTTTAAAAAAGTATTTTAATATCACTATTGATTTTATATAAATATTATTTGTGTACCATAATTTGTAACATAATTTATATGTATATTGAATAATAAATAAATTTAATTATTTAATTTAATATTAAAAATTTAATACTGACAATCTTATTAATAATTATATAATAAAAAATATAAAATTATAATTATAATTATTTAATAAATAAAATAAACATTGATAAGCTTTGTCCACGAGATTTTAATATATCTAATATTTACGAGAAACTATTGCGAAAAATTTATATTTTTCATTAATCAAATTAAGAAGAAATTATAGTTCGACATTTTCGGTTAATTTGACCGATATTATCATCGGCTGTGGAGTGCAATACATTGAAAACATAAATTTTGCATTTACATTTTGATCAAAATTGATAACAAATATAATATGGAATGTGATATTTCATAAATTACAATCCCAATTTTATTTTGAATTGGTAATTCTAGTTTAAATTAAATACTTTATTTCGTAACATAAAAATAATACAAATTTTAATTTTTGTTTTCACCAGTGATCTAAAATTATTAATATTTTTGTTAGATGACAGCAGATCAAAATTTCTTAACCTCTTCAAATGCAAAATCATATGGAACCAGGTAATACAATTCTCCTAGCACATTATTTGCAAAATTGTACTTACCTAACTGTTCAAAAATCAACATTTTGATAATTTTGTTCATTAAAAAATAATACTGATTTATTTTAATGAATTTATTTTTAAATTTTTTTAGTATAAATGATAAAAAATAAAATTATTGACACTTGTGTATTAGTTTGAATAAAAATATAAAATTATTAAATATTTTTCATAATAGATTACCGTAGTCAACAATTTTTGTTTTTAGTATCTGCATTGCATTAATAATTTAAAGGATACTTTTTTGTATTATGGGAACAATTTTGATTGCAGACCTTCATTCGATAACAACCAATAGAAAACAAACTAGTTGATTCATTGCAAGAACGCAATATGTGGCAGTAAAACAAATATCAGATTTGAATTCAGCGCAATTATTTTTATTAAGTTCACGTAAAATAATATCTGACGAAAACTATGTTATGATTAGTGTTACTGATTTATAATCTGAGATGAAAATAAAGGAAGATAAAAATGAAAATAATAGGTCAAAAATGAAAAGAATAATAATAATAATAAAATTTATTAAATATTTATTCAATAATCAATATTTATCAAAAACTATAAAGTTCGATAAAATCTATAAACAATACAAAATGGGCACTTTCATACAATATTTATCTGATTTATATGATATCCGTTTTGCAATTAATTCTTGCTGCAATATTATGCTAGTGGAATTATCTAAAATGTATATGCTTAAATATGTAATCAATATTGAATTTATTTTTCAGAATAAATTAATTCTAAAAAGATTTCATATATATAAAAGTAAGTTTAGAATAGAAATTTTTAACAATATAATCATTATAATATTGACAATTATAATAATAATATTAACAAAAATCATTATAATAAAATTATATAAATAATACTATTATTATTAATAATAATAATAATAATAATAATAATAATAATAATAATAATAATAATAATAATAATAATAATAATAATAATAATAATAATAATAATAATAATAATAATAATAATAATAATAAATAAATAAAGTAATAATAGTAATAAAAGGGAAAATAATAAAATTAAGAATGATAATAATTTTAATAATTTATCTTCTCTGTTTACAGATATTCATTGCTTTATTTGCCTAAAATTTCTTATTACGTTAGAAATGAGTCTGATTATTAAATTATATGGGAAAATATGATTGAAGTTCGAAACAATTTCACCGATAATTGCTTGCCGATTGAAAGTATTCTATTTCCGTCTAATTAATTGAGATCCGATTACATAATTAACTGAAATTAATTAAATAATATCTTTTTACTGTCTAGTCTTTTATAAAATAAATAAATTTTTCTGACCAATTAAGTTATTTCTGATTGTTCTAAAATATATATTAGTATTTGTAAAATCATTAGTAAAAGGGTCGAACTCAAACTCATCCATACTATTCTTCCATGCGCTCCTAACCTTCAATTCTAGATCATTGATATGGTTATTTAAAATTTAATTATGTTTATAAAATAATTATGTTATAAAAATTGTGTGAAGCTTTGAAACAAAATATAGTTTTACTTTTATTAATTACAAAGTTTCAGTTTTTGTTTGAATATTAAATAAGTTTTTGATTTTATTAAATTGTAATTTATTTATAATATAATATAATTATAATATAATTTTAATATATTTAAAACTAAATTTTTTTTGGATAGTTAATTCTCTTGAAAATGAATGAAAATTTTTGTTTTTAAGAATAACGATTTTGATGTTATTTATTATTTTTAACATCGGAATTATTATTATTATTATTATTATTATTATTATTATTATTATTATTATTATTATTATTATTATTATTATTATTATTATTATTATTATTATTATTATTATTATTATTATTATTATTATTATTATTATTATTTAAAACAATAAAATGATAATTTAACACTTTTGCTGCAAATAATGCATTTAATGAAAAATATTTCGACTATAAGATAGTCCTTGTCAATCTTCTATAATTAGCTTCTAGAAGCCTAATAAAATATTTCAAAATATTCTAAATAAAGCCTCCAATAACCACTTATATATGCTATCTAAATATTTCAATAAATGTGTCAATTTTAATTTTCAAATCCTATTTTTTAAAATTTTTCTATATTATTCTAATTATTACTTTTTAATTTATTATATATATTTTTTAATTTCTTTATATATTGCCAGTTATTCTCAAGGTCAATGACAACAGATCAAATTCATGATTTCATTGATTTCTTCTTTAGTGTTGATCTTTGGCTGTCTGTTTATGATGAGAATTGCTTCTTTGAATCTGACATTTTTCTTTTGTATGTTTCCATTACCTATGATTTCTATTGAAATATTTTTTCTTTCCTCTGTTGGCTGACACTGCCGGAGATGTCTGCCCAACGAGGATGTTCCACCAGGATCTAGATGTTCTTTAACTCTTTGTTGCAAGGTCCTGAGTTTACTTCCAATGTAGATTTCATTGCATATATTGCAAGTGAAAATATTTGTCACAAAAAATTCTGATCTTCCCAACTTCTACCACCTAATTAAAACTCACAAAGAGGGTCCTGGTATCAAAATTAGACCTATAGTGTCTAACAAAAATGGACCAACAACTAAAACAAGTTGGCTCCTTGCAAAGATCTTGAAACCTTTATTGGACACGATACCACACCATCTTCAAAGCAGCGACTGCCTCATGACAAGACTAAATAATAACATGACTTGTCATAGAGAATTCCAATACCCATTTAGTCTTGATGTCGTATCACTATACACATCTATCGAACCAACAGAGGCTATTCAATGTTTACAAAAGAAATTAAGAGAAAACAACTTGTTAATAAAAGAAATGAATATCGAGAATATCACCAAACTACTTACTGTTATCCTCGAGAACACCTATTTTACCTTTGAGCAAAATATCTATAAACAAGTTAAAGGTCTGCCTATGGGTTCTAGCATATCAGGACTGCTAGCAATCATCTTTATGGATAACCTCGAACGACAGACACTGAGGACCATACAACCCATCGGTTTTTATGCAAGATATGTAGATGATATCTTCATCACGACCAAAAGCAGAAAAGAAGCGAAGGAAATATTTCATACATTCAATGCAGCTCACCGAGATATTAAGTTCGAAATCGAATATCCGGAAGAAGATGGATCCCTCAATTTATTGGATTTGAGAATTAAAATAGAAGCAAATACTCCAACATACGGGTTCTACAGAAAACCAGCTCGCAAAGAAATATTTATGCACCAAAGATCAGCGCTTCCATACTTACAGAAAGTACATGTCATAAGAAACGAGAAACGAAGAATAGCTAATCGATGTACGGAAAAAAACAAAAACTTTAAAGAACAATCAAATTTCAATAAAATCCTACACCAAAACGGATACCAAGGTGAGGACATTGAAAAAATGAATTCTACCCCAAGAAGATCTAGGGAATTAACACAAAAAAATCAGAAATATTTCTATCTGAATATCCCATTCATCAGTGACATACTCGACTTAAAGGTTCTGAAAGAACTGAAACGTACCAGTCATCCAATTCGGATAGCACATAAATCTTGGACATTAAGAAGGGCTCTGGCAGGCAACATAAATAGAGAAAACAATTGCACAATGAAAAACTGCCAAACACCGAAAGATATGGGCTTTAGAAAAAACATCGTCTATTGCATCACGTGCAATATATGCAATGAAATCTACATTGGAAGTAAACTCAGGACCTTGCAACAAAGAGTTAAAGAACATCTAGATCCTGGTGGAACATCCTCGTTGGCAGACATCTCCGGCAGTGTCAGCCAACAGAGGAAAGAAAAAATATTTCAATAGAAATCATAGGTAATGGAAACATACAAAAGAAAAATGTCAGATTCAAAGAAGCAATTCTCATCATAAACAGACAGCCAAAGATCAACACTAAAGAAGAAATCAATAAAATCATGAATTTGATCTGTTGTCATTGACCTTGAGAATAACTGGCAATATATAAAGAAATTAGAAAATATATATAGTAAATTAAAAAGTAATAATTAGAATAATATAGAAAAATTTTAAAAAATAGGATTTGAAAATTAAAATTGACACATTAATTGAAATATTTAAGATAGCATATATAAGTGGTTATTGGAGGCTTTATTTAGAATATTTTGAAATATTTTATTAAGCTTCTAGAAGCTAATTAAAATTTAAAAATTTTTAGTTTGTGTCATTTTGGAATTTTAAATGGTATTTATTTTATTTTATTATTTTTAATTTTAATTTTCAGTAAAATTTTAAAAGCTTTATTAAAAAAATTCATTATATTTACAACCAATGAGAATTTAGAAAAAGGAAAGAAAAGAAAGATTGAAAGGTATTTGGGGGAAGAACATTGCTAAATTTTAGGAGATTGACAAGGACTATCTTATAGTCGAAACTTTTTTCATTAAATACATTATTTGCAGCAAAAGGCTTAAATTATCATTTTATTGTTTTAAATAATAAATGCTGTTAACAAGAAATCATCACTTTATATTATTATTATTATTATTATTATTATTATTATTATTATTATTATTATTATTATTATTATTATTATTATTATTATTATTATTATTATTATTATTATTATTATTATTATTATTAAATTAATCAATTCTATAGTAAAAATAAATAGATCGGAAATAAAAGAAAAACAATAAATTTTTTTTTATTCAGAAAAGGTTTTTTAGAAATTGTTAAACTAATGAACAAATTCAAGATCCAAAAAACCAGTATATTATTTTGAAGATTAATATAAGAATTTATGAACTTTTTAATTCCCCAGCTGAGATAAGCACAAAATTCACTGTGGTTAATTTTTTCGATTTAGTTACAATAAAATGTTATCGTTGTTAAAGTTTTATTTAAAGAATAAGCTAAATAAGGCATATTATTTATTTTAATTAATTAACAAATTTAAATATTGTATATTAATTATTTTAGAATTTTTTGGTATGTAAATAATTAAATAAGTATTGAATGGAAATAATAATTGTAAATAATGTATTAACAATTTAACTGTAATAATAATTATAATATAATTATATATTTGTAATTCCTAGAATGATTGTAGAATGATGTTTTCTTGCTCAATATATTGTTGGTGTAAAATAATCCTCTTGTTTGAATATTGTTAATAGTAATAAATTTTTCAATATCAAATTTTTAGTTAATTTAAATGGATCCAATCAATAATTTTTAATTATTATGGGCGAAAATGGTATAATATAATATAATGACAAGTAACCACATTATCCTACATACAATCACCACAATTGTATTTTATAATTAATCAAATTAAGAAGAAATTATAGTTCGAAATTTTCGGTTAATTTGATACAAGTTTTTAAGGTGGATTCAACAATCATCTTAAGTATCATTATACGCATATACCATATAACGATACTATATAAAAACGATAAACCGAGATTAATGAAGGAAGTCTTCTAGTTGCTAAAGTTGTTTTTCCAAATTGATAGAATTTTGAATTTTTACTGAAATTTGTGCTGATAAAAATCTGAGATTGAAAACAAAACATGAAATGGAAAATTATTTTTTTTCGCTTCTGAATTTTGAGCATTATAAAATGAAATATTAAGATTATAGAAGCATTTAAAAAACGAAAAAAAAAATTATTTTATGAATGACAAATGATATGGAGGATATGGAGTCTGATTTTTTAAACGGAACTGACGTGGCTATTCGAGGAGAAAATGACATTATTTTAGCTGCCAAATCCTTATTAGTTGAGCGATATTCTTTCCAGTGATGTTTTTATATTTTTTTAAATTTTAACAATTAATTATTGCCAAAAAATGGTTTATTTATTTTTCATTATTGCAAGTTTTACTTTTAATATTCGATACAGAAAAATGATACAAAAATATTATAAAATTAGCAACTTCGTTCGAGAAAAATTTTTAAAGTTTTAATGGCGCATTTACTATTTATTCATTTTGCATAAATTATAAAAAAATTTCTTTTAGTTTTTAGGGTTCATCTTTTGGTCTTAAGTCAGCCATCGGGCTTATCAGGCCAGGCTCTAATTATTAAAAAAGTTTTGTTTTGTTAAACAAAATTAAACTGATTTAAAGAAAAAAATTCATTCCGATTTATGACTGTTAGAGTCGAACAATTAGAAACAGTTAAATTTAAATCTTTTTCTATAACAATATAAATTAAATTTTGCTCAATTTGTTTTTTAATATTCAAACCTTTGAGGCATTATTAAATCTGGCATTAATGCAGATATTGGCCACAAATACCGTTAATTAATCTAAATATAAATATAAATAGCCATTTTAATTAATTTGATTAACTTTAATTCATTTTAATTTATTATGATGTTTTACAATAACAATAAATACAAATTAAAACAGATTTATTTTAAAATATATTTTTTCGTTATTAATAATTCAATTCCATCATTGTCACAAATGTTCTACAATATTGGACAATTTAATGCGACATAATAATACAGAGCAGGCAGCACGAGTTTGAATGAGTGCTCGTTTTGATAAATAAGAAAAATAATTAATTAAAACAATTATTTCAAATATTTTACTGAATCAGAAATTTACGAAAGATGATTGAATTTAATAAAAATTGTGGATTACATGAATTTCAACGTTATTTTATTATATACCGTACTAGCCCGAATATAACGCGACATTTTTTAACATTTTATTTTTATTAAATAATCGACTCGCGCTAAATTCAGGGTTTAAGTAATGTAATGTAAATAACGACATTCTCCTACGGAGATCAAAATGCGAATAAGCTTCCGAACAACTCAATCTCAAACCGCTTGGAAGAAGATCGAACCCGAATCGATAGTTAAAGGTTTTAAAAAATGCTGCATTTCCAATGATTTAAATGGGACGGAAGATGATATTTTATGGAAGACTGGAAGCGAGAATGAAAATACTGACAATACCAATGGGAAATCAATGAGTTATCATTCTGAATCCGGTTCAGATTATGGATAAGTGTTTCCGATATTTGTTGTTACTTAGGTAATATAAATTTTGGTTTAAATTAATTAAATTTATTGTCATGAATATAAGTATTAATTTTAATTACCTAAACAAACGCTTATCTGATTGAATTTTCCTTAATTGTAATTTTTTTGAGTATTTTTTTTCTAAAAATCTTTATGAAAATTTTGGTGTTGCGTTAAATTCGGGCTAATACGGTAATAAAATTGAAATGGTACTATTTTTATTTAATTAATAATAATAATCGTAATTGTAAGATGAAATAATTTTATAATAAATAAATTACATAATCAAGTTACAAGGTGTTTGTAACGGAATGAACTAAATATTCATGGGCTTAATTGATCTGTATTAATAATATATAAATTTTTTTGACATACATGATATTTTGTGGCGGTTGTATAGAAAATGTATTGTTTCGTCATTTAGTCAAAGTTTTAAGCTCAAGAATAATTGTAATGGATATGGATAGCACCGGATGTATTTCGTATTTGTCTCGTGTTTTTGAGGATATTAATATATTTGTATACAAATTTCTCTGCTTATAAAATATGGAATTTTGGAAACATATTGACAATAGAACTACCAGAGTTGATTAGTATATTTAAATATACATTAGGCATATCATTGATATACTTAGATGAAAATTAAAATAAATATTTTTTATTATACTTATAAGTTCTTAATAAATTTAAGCCAAAATGTCAATTCCATCATTTTGACGCGTTGGTAGATCTAGTGTTAAATACATATTACTGTTTTTTATAAATTATTCAATTGGAAACACTCTAAATAGTGTTGAAACTTTATAATTAGATACTAGAAAAAATATATTTAAATAATAATAATGATAATTGTGCAAAACAGTTTCTAAAAAATTGTGAATCTAAAATGTCTTAAGTCATTCTAAGACATGAATTTAAAATAAATAAATCAATTCATTTATTAACAATTTCAAAAGAATTATAATTAAATATGATTTAAAATAATAATTTTTTATTTAAAATAAAATTGTTAAAAAATTTAACAATTTTCATTTTAATCCCTATATAAATAAATCATTAAGTTTTAATGATTATTAATATAAAATTCAAAATGTGTTTTAAAAATTGATTTTATATAAGGAATATTGATAAATAATTTTTTTTTAATCTTTTCGATTTTCAAAGGTTTCCTGTATCATTTCAAATTTTTTTGTTTTTTAGTTATAAAGGAAAGTAATCTAACATTATACTTCGTTACATAAAAACATGAGTTATTATATTTTATTATTATTATTATTATTATTATTATTATTATTATTATTATTATTATTATTATTATTATTATTATTATTATTATTATTATTATTATTATTATTATTATTATTATTATTATTATTATTATTATTATTATTATTATTATTATTATTATTATTATTATTATTATTATTATTATTATTATTATTATTATTATTATTATTATTATTATTATTATTATTAATATTATAAACAGTACAAGCTTTGTGATCACCAGTGCAAATCCCAATAGTAGACTAGTTTCGAGCTTTTGGCTCTCATCAGTACTATGCGGGAGACACGAAGATTTCTCTTCGCGCCAGGTAAGTATACAATATTGTTGATTCAACTCTATTGCATACTTTCCCCGGTACACTGGAAATCACATCGCTTGAAAAATAGCTTGGTCACAGAAAAAAATCTGTAAACTTGTAAACATGGCGTATGAAAAATCATAATCACCTCTGCGGACTAAAAAATTAGTCGATACACAGAAACTGTTTACAAGTGCATCCGATTACCTTTAGCATTTTTGACTTTCAAAGTAATGGTGTAAAATATTTTTGTCGGATGTCTCACTTGAATAAAATAAACAGTACAAGCTTTGTGATCACCAGTGCAAATCCCAATAGTAGACTAGTTTTCGAGCTTTTGGCTCTCATCAGTACTATGCGGGAGACACGAAGATTTCTCTTCGCGCCAGGTAAGTATACAATATTGTTGATTCAACTCTATTGCATACTTTCCCCGGTACACTGGAAATCACATCGCTTGAAAAATAGCTTGGTCACAGAAAAAAATCTGTAAACTTGTAAACATGGCGTATGAAAAATCATAATCACCTCTGCGGACTAAAAAATTAGTCGATACACAGAAACTGTTTACAAGTGCATCCGATTACCTTTAGCATTTTTGACTTTCAAAGTAATGGTGTAAAATATTTTTGTCGGATGTCTCACTTGAATAAAATAAACAGTACAAGCTTTGTGATCACCAGTGCAAATCCCAATAGTAGACTAGTTTCGAGCTTTTGCTCTCATCAGTACTATGCGGGAGACACGAAGATTTCTCTTCGCGCCAGGTAAGTATACAATATTGTTGATTCAACTCTATTGCATACTTTCCCCGGTACACTGGAAATCACATCGCTTGAAAAATAGCTTGGTCACAGAAAAAATCTGTAAACTTGTAAACATGGCGTATGAAAAATCATAATCACCTCTGCGGACTAAAAAAATTAGTCGATACACAGAAACTGTTTACAAGTGCATCCGATTACCTTTAGCATTTTTGACTTTCAAAGTAAT
>CAUHTR010005401.1:0-28434 GCA_959609185.1 Schmidtea polychroa | reverse complement strand
TTTAACTTATAAAGTAATGGTGTAAAATATTTTTGTCGGATGTTTCACTTGAAAAAAGTAAACAGTACAAGCTTTGTGACACCCAGTGCAAATCCCAATAGTAGCCTAGTTTCGAGCTTTTGGCTCTCATCATATTATTATTATTATTATTATTATTATTATTGGTTAATTATTAGTTGTCTCGCGTCTGTGTGCGCTTTTTTCTTTGTTTTGGTTGTGTGCGCACACAGACGCGTAAAATTGAGAAGGTGGAAATTTTAATCTGATCTCGCGTCTGTGTGCGCTTTTCTTCTCTTTGTTTTTGGCAGTGTGCGCACACAGACACGAGCAAGAGGTATTTTTCAATTTTGTTAATTAGGTTAGTTGTAATTTTTAATTTAGAGAGTTTATCGATTTTGTTTTGGAACGTTTTTGTGTGATTGTATTTGATGGCAATGGAAATCTTCTTTGTTTATTGAGTTTTATTTCGATTGGGTTTTTTGGAAATTACAATGGCAACATCTAAATATAACGGGGGATTGATGGATCTCGATGATTTAGTGGAAAGGTTGAATAGAACCCGCAGCAAGCTGGCAATAGAAACTATTTGTAAAGACGATGTTATCAGATCTAGCAAATCTCTTAAAATTCTGGGTAATGGATTCTCTTTAATCACATTATCTCGAGACCGACAATTAGTTCAATCTGTACCTGGTGAATTGAATATGAATCAAACAAATTTGTTGAAATGTGCTCAAGATCAAAATGGCCGAATCGATATTGTTTTGTGCTCAGAAAGGAATAATAGGAGATCAAATTTATGTGTAGCTACACGAAGACAGGTTCCAGATAAAATGATTGAGAAGAGTTCAGCTACAAGATTGTTTAATATTACTGACACGGAAAAATTGTTATTATGCTGCAATAAAATGTTTATGTTTTATTATGAATTCGCGATTGAACAAAGCGTGGTTCCGGCTAGCCAGCCGGAACAAGGTAATTAATATGTATCATAAAAAATCTTTTTTGTGTGCATGCATATTATGTATATATTATATGTTTAATAATATTTTTGTAAAATTAAACATCCTCCCTTCCCTACCGAGCGTGGGAAAGTGCTGCTATGGGCCCCAGCACTCTTTTAAAGGGGGAAGCCAGGGGAACAGGGTAAAGAATAAAGCCGAGTCAAGGGTGAGGGCGAGCGGGGTAATGGGTTTTGAGTTGCGATGGGAAAGTCAAATATTTGTCAAAACTCTTACTGGTAAGACAATTACTCTGGACGTTAAATGGAAGGACACAATTGAAAAGATAAAAGGAAAAATCCAGGACAAAGAAGGAATTCCGGAAAATTATCAAACGTTAGTATACGCAGGAAAGCAGTTAGAAAATAAAAGAAGATTGAATGATTATAGGATACAAGTAGGGTCGACACTTCATTTGTCACTCAGGCTGTGCGGTGGCAATGACGAAGAGATTTTAGAAGAAGAATTGTGGAAAAAGAGAATGAAAAAAGGAAAATTAACGAGATGGAGAAACAAGATTCTGAATGATATAAAGGGTAAGGATGTTAGCAAATGGTTGGAGGAATATGAAGATCTAAAGGAGAGTCTAGATGAAGAATTAAGAGATCTAAGAACGATCAGTGAAAAATTGCAAAGATTGGACATCACTGCAATCTTAGATAAAGACCTGCAAGAGATCGAGGAAAAACATCAAATAATTGGGGCATTGATGGAAAGAAAAGCAAATCAATCTTTTATGGAAAAGAAGGAAAAGGGGAATGATGATACAATCAAGAAGAATAATTCCTTGCATAAAAGAAAACTGGAAAGTCTACAGAAAATTACAATACCTGTCTTTGAAGGCAAGATGAAAGAGTACGAACCATGGAAAGCAGCTTTTACTGCATGTGTTGACGAAGCGGAAGGTGATGAGGTTGAAAAGATGTTTCACCTGCACAAGTACCTTCACGGAGAGCCATTAAAGTTAATTGA
Source organism: Schmidtea polychroa (assembly GCA_959609185.1). Taxonomy (NCBI): domain Eukaryota; kingdom Metazoa; phylum Platyhelminthes; order Tricladida; family Dugesiidae; genus Schmidtea; species Schmidtea polychroa. Next base: position 26,461 of record CAUHTR010005401.1, on the reverse strand, counting down.
AAATCTTGGATATTCGGCAGAGGCTTATCAAATGGCAAAAGAGAAGTTGGATAGGCGATATGGTGGAGATGAAAGGATATATTTATCAATGTTAGAGGAGATGGAACAGTTCAGGCCAATTCGAGAAGGAGATTTGAAGGATCTTGACTTATTTGTTGGATTATTAGAAACAGTCACCGTGCGATTTAAATCCACTGGGAAAGAATCCGAGTTAAAGACTGGATATCTGTTTCAAAAGTGTTTGGGCAAGTTAACAACGGATCTTGTGTATAAATGGAAGAAAGAGAAAATAGAAAAGGAATTGCGGGAGACGATAGAGGATTTGAGAAGATGGATACAACAAGAAGCGGAGATCCTAAGGTCTACTAACGAGGTCGTGTATGGGACTCAACCATGCACCAGGGCTTATGATGTGTCAAGAGTAGAAGGTGTGTCTAGAGAAAGAGAAAGCTTCAATCCAGGAGGTTGGACGCACTTTACGGGGCAACCAGATGGCAGAGTTAAAAGTGGAACGGTTATACAGGTGAATAACTCTAACGGCTATAGATCAGAGTGTGTACAATGTGGTGGTCAACATTACCTAGACCAATGTGACAAGTTTAAGCAACTCACAATTTCAGAAAGGAAGAGAGTCATCGAAGAAAAGAAACTGTGCAGGAATTGCTTCAAAAGAAATCACATGGCCAAGGAATGTCGTAAAGAATCTTTCTGCAAGGTTACCGGATGTAAGCAGAGACACAACGAATTATTAAATGAAAACGCATCAATGAGGACGGTTCAGAGTTATTTTGCGGTAACTGAAATGTTCAATGACGAGTTACGGGCATCTCGAGGAATTGAGGACACGCCACTCGACAGGAGTAAGGCATCTAATGAAGAGCAAGGAGCTCAGAGTCTTTTAGATGGTCAAGTATTCAATTCTGGAAGAACTAACGAATTAGTTAACGTTATGACAATCACACAAAATGGTCAAGGAAAAATGAATACAGGGGAAAAGCAAGATGAGGCTTGCCGGGCTGGTGAGATCATAAAATTATCCGACGATAAAATTGTGGAACCGAAGACAACGGAAGTGATGAGTAATTGGGAAAAAGACAAACCAGAATCAGAGGATTTAACGCCCGAGGCGGCGGTTAATGATATGCAAGTCGAAGAAGGGGAAGTTAATCGATTAAAAGAAGAACGTGATAATGTAAAAGGGGCAGAAGACTCCAGAGGGGAGAGGCAAAACAAGGAGACCAGTAGGGTATATGGAAAATCATGGGAAACTGTACGTGATAATGATCAAGGGGCCAAAGAAGTTTTGGAAAAATTGAACGAATCATCGAACAGTTTCAAACAACAAGGATCACTGGAACTCGCTTGCACGCCTCTAATGGTGCCGCGAACGCCTCTAAAGATGCACATGAAAGACAAGGTGTCGATTGGGGAATCGAAACACGAAGCAATCAAAGAACGACTTTGTAGGATGCATATAAAAACATTAAGTGAAAACTGGTCACTAAATGAAAGGCAACAGGGAAAAGTGTGGAATATGGAATTGGCGAAAAATGGAGAAAGAATAATAGAGAGATTACACCTAAACAACCTGAACATGGACAGCTGCTTGGCCAAGTATGACATTGGTGGGTGGAGAATCCACAATGATCTTTCAAAAAAGGTGCGTGGCGCGGCGGCTTATATAATACAAAGATGGGTTTGTAAGGGTTATTGGAGATTGAGCCATAAGGCAGGAAATGAAGGGGAAAAGGGATAAAATGGCGAGGGAAATGCAGAAAATGAAGGGGAGAAGGAATAAAATGGCGAGGGAAATGCAGGAAATGGAGGGGAGAAAGGGATAAAATGGCGAGGGAAATGCAGAAAATGAAAGGGAAAAGGGGTAAAATGGCGAGGGAAGTGCAATAAATGAAGGGGAAAAGGGATAAACGGACACTGGAATGTATCTTCAAATTATGTTTGAGTATAAAAGAAGGAGAAGCTGATGGGGATTTGAGATTGACACTAAGGTGTCAAGGGGGGGAGGATGGTTAATTATTAGTTGTCTCGCGTCTGTGTACGCTTTTTTCTTTGTTTTGGTTGTGTGCGCACACAGACGCGTAAAATTGAGAAGGTGGAAATTTTAATCTGATCTCGCGTCTGTGTGCTCTTTTCTTTTCTTTGTTTTTGGCAGTGTGCGCACACAGACGCGAGCAAAAGGTATTTTTCAATTTTGTTAATTAGGTTAGTTGTAATTTTTAATTTAGAGAGTTTATCGATTTTGTTTTGGAACGTTTTTGTGTGATTGTATTTGATGGCAATGGAAATCTTCTTTGTTTATTGAGTTTTATTTCGATTGGGTTTTTTGGAAATTACAATGGCAACATCTAAATATAACGGGGGATTGATGGATCTCGATGATTTAGTGGAAAGGTTGAATAGAACCCGCAGCAAGCTGGCAATAGAAACTATTTGTAAAGACGATGTTATCAGATCTAGCAAATCTCTTAAAATTCTGGGTAATGGATTCTCTTTAATCACATTATCTCGAGACCGACAATTAGTTCAATCTGTACCTGGTGAATTGAATATGAATCAAACAAATTTGTTGAAATGTGCTCAAGATCAAAATGGCCGAATCGATATTGTTTTGTGCTCAGAAAGGAATAATAGGAGATCAAATTTATGTGTAGCTACACGAAGACAGGTTCCAGATAAAATGATTGAGAAGAGTTCAGCTACAAGATTGTTTAATATTACTGACACGGAAAAATTGTTATTATGCTGCAGTAAAATGTTTATGTTTCATTATGAATTCGCGATTGAACAATTATTATTATTATTATTATTATTATTATTATTATTATTATTATTATTATTATTATTATTATTATTATTATTATTATTATTATTATTATTATTAAATTGTACTGAAAAAGGTGAGCAAATATATTAATTTATATTTACATATATTTATGAGTGTTTAGTTTTAAAATTATGATACTAATAAATTAATATTTCATTAATTATAAATAATTAAATACAAAATATTTTGGATATTGATTTACTACTGAAATTAACTATAGTAGTAAGAATAAAAGAAAATGGTTATTTTTTTATTATTTATTTATTTATTGAATAGTAAATTATAATAAATTTAATGAGGAATAAAAAATTTCATTCAACTATCCACCTCGGACAGACTCACAAATTCCAATTCTTTTTATAATGAGGTATCAATAGAAAGTGCCAACACTCACATCATAACTACAGCATTACTGTGGTGCTACTCCATCCCAACCTACTCATTGTAATGAGCATCCACTACAACTAAGATCACGACCACGAAATCTCTAGTGAAAGCTCAAAATAGGGTTATGGTAGAGAATAAGGGTACTGATTTTGAAAATAAATAAATAAATATTGTAATATAATATAATATACATTTTATTGTAACTATGGATTTTTTGAAATTTTAGCAATAATAAATGATGATATGAAAACAATACCAACGATGTTGAAGCTTGTTGGAGTTCTGTAAAAAGAAAGTTCAAATATATGTATGGAACAATCGAATCACTACAGCCAAGTTATCTTGATGAATAAATCGCTAGATAAATTAATTCAATAATTGATTATTTGACCATTTGGTACAATCCAAATTAAAGTCTAGTTTTTTCTGTCTTAATAAATCACTGAATTTTTATCTTATTGTTAATATACAATTCAAATATTGTTTTATATTTTAGTTTAATCACAAGATAATTATATTATATATCACAAATTTATAAATAAATAAATAAAATTACTTGGAGGAAAATGAGTGCTATTCTTTACTGAGTGTTGTAAAAGGCATTGTATAGTCACCGAACAGAGTGTTGAATTGATTGTCAGTGTAAAGTGAAAATTATTTGTGATTATCAATAACAATTTCTGTAGTAAACTATTTTTAACTTTATAAATATTGTCACCAACCTAATAACCCAAAATATTATTTATTTATTTTCAAAATCAGTACCCTTACTCTTTACCATAGCCAATAATAGAATATAGAGAAACCTCAAGTAGTATGAATGGTAATGCTTGTTAACTGAATTTTATGTCAGTAAATAAGAAAATGTCATGAATCTTTACGAAGAAAATATTGACCGATTTTTATTAAAATTTCAATTAATAGCAAACAAAGTATGCTAATTCGATTTGTATTAAAAATATTTCAAAGAATATTGAAAAAAGTGGTTGTACAAAATCCGCCAAACGACAATTTGCCAAATGACAATCTGCCAAATAGTTCAAAGCGACAATCCACCAAAGCGACAATCCGCCAAAACGACAATCTGCCAAAAAGTCGATAAATTTTTGTTTTAACATACATACATTTTAAATTTATTATATTTTTAAAATTTTAATAATAAATTCTCCGCTGAAAGATAAGAATCAACTAGTAATTGTTTAATATAAAATTTTAATTAAATATTTAAACAATTTAACTGGCTGAGAGGTAAATATTGATTTTCAATTTAATTGCAACAAATAATTAATTAACATTTTGCGAGTTAATATTAAAATTACTTAAACTTAATTAACTTACTTAAACTTAAACATTTTCATTTAAAAAAGATGAATGATACGCTTCCCTTTAAGCGTACAAGAAAACCAAAAGTGATCTTTAGTCCAAAACAATCTCCGGCAAAAAAGCGACAAAGAAAGGAAACGGAGCTCAAGGTTACATGGACCAGTCCAGTGAAATCAATCAAGTTGATGTACATTTAAATTCAACACAAGTTGACCAAAATCTCCAAAAGATACCACCAACTTTGTTAATGAATGAAGATGTCAGTTCTATATTGGAGATCACTTTAACCGAAGAAGAAACTGACACTGGAGAAATGTTGAACAGAGTCTTACCGACACAACCAAATTCCAATTTTAATATGATCTACAAATATTTTTTTTATAAATGTCAGCGTTGGCCAATTTTTTAGTGTTGGCGGATTGTCTGTTGGCGAATTGTCATTTGGCGGATTGTCGTTTGGCGAATTGTCGTACTTGCTGGATTGTCGTGTTGGCGGATTGTCGGAATACGGAAAAAAGTAACCCATAAAAAGTGAACACTACTGCGCTACAATTGACTCATAAAAACTTTATCATTTTATTCTCATTATAAATAATGAAAGAAAAAATCACACATCTTAAACATATATACTATACTAATGAGTATGACATTGCCAGCCTCATATCAAAATATCATAAAATGAGAAATACTTGACCGGTTTTTATGGAAAGTTCAATTCAAAACAAACAATGTATGCTGATTTGAACTATATTACAAATTATTGTTAAAAATTAATTTTTTGAAAAGATAGTATGTAATATTACATAACAGCAGTTGGGTTGGTATCTACGGTGACAGATCCTACTTCTTTAGTCTGTTGTTATTTGATATTTAAATTGTATTGTCATGATTATATTTTCAATTATAATTTATATTATAACTTTCTGTTATTGAATGTATCTATTTTTCCAAGTATAAAGTTACACTTTCAGTTCCGCTTAATTGGGTTTGCGGTTAATGTGGTGAAAAGCTTAATTTCGCCAAAATGTACATAACCTTACAAAATGCATAAATTTTAGCGAAATTAATTAACTTACTTGATGCCATAACCGAAAACATATATCGCGATATATTGGACAACAATATTGTAAAGACAAGCAAATCCAGATGAAAACATCATAGGATAAACAATGTTTTGGCTTTGAAGGTATCGAGAAAATGTCATGAAATGAAAATCAAACTGAACAAATTGAAATTAGTTATATATTTATATATCAGTCAAGTATTATTAAATTATGCAATAATTGAATTAAAAGGGCAACGCCAAAAATTAAAATTTTTGATCTTTGTCAGAATAAATCTAATTGAATATCATGAAATTGAATATTGTAAATTGGGTTTCATTGAAGAAGACCAGTTATTTCTGTTTATATCTAAAATATTACCAAATTTATAATTGACTTTCTTTTTTCTTCTTTTTAAACATTAACAGTAGGAAGAAATAAGCCATTTAGCACAGAGTGTTTTGGTTGACTGAATAACAGCATGATTCATTCAAATGATGCCTAATTCCATGCGTCATGAGCTGGTAGACATTTTGCTATAACACAACGACGTTTTCAAGTAATTTTCTCTGAACTTTTAAAATAACTCCAAATTTGAAAGATTCCTAACCATCTATAATCACAAATTTAAATGTATATTAGTTAGAAATGGTCATTTTGGCTAACATTCAGTAGACTTATTAAGATTATTAGATTTATTAAAAAATTGATTATGCATCAGTATATATATATATATATATATATATATATATATATATATAGGCCCTAGAAGAGGGGGAGGTCGGGAGGGTTTTTTGACATGGGCCTCTTAATTGATGCTGCCTCCAATCAACACTATTTTCATACTACACCAAACGATCAAAAAGTTTATTTTACAATTTTACGTACTTAAATAAACACGGTAAAGACTTTATTAATAAAAATCGCTGCTCTTACATCTTTTTCAATATATATTTCGATATGATCACTATCATCATCAGGTTACCTGCATTAACTAGGAATGAATAACTATACAATATTGATAAGTTTATAAACAAAATATTAAATTTAAAAATTTTTAAATTATAAATAACAATTTTAAATAATTATTTTCAATTGAATTATCTTTTTACTGTAAGTAGATCAGTATCCTTATTTGACTTAGATATATTATAATAAACACATTCAATTTTTGCACGCAATTTATTTTTATCAATCCTATTTTTTATGCAATGGTTAGGACCATATTTTAAAATACGTAACTCTTCATTAGACAGAACCATCTTACTCATATTAATCACATTATTCTCAATATTAAATTTAGAAACACCAAATAATTTCCTCAAATTCAATAATTTCTTAACATGCGAATCACTTTAGGATTTTAACAAAGAAATAGAATTTTTAATACACCATTCAATACAAACTTGCAAACAAAATCCATTAGTTATGTTAAGCAACGACAATCCAATTGAACATAATTTTTATCTATGGACTTCCTCCGTATCTTTCCCGTTTCTAACTATCTTCTCAGCGTTCTTTGATGTATTAATTGGATATCTTTATTTGAAAGACAATCACTAAGCTTCATTTTAAAAATGAATGAAGGAATTATCTTTTTTTCGACACAAGTTTCAAGAAAACAAATATCCAATTCCTTTCTACTAAACGCACAATATGCATTCATGAGCCTCTTGAATATTAGAACAACCAAAGTATGATTTTTAAATAAATACTTAAATAAACACGCTAATGACTTTATTAATAAAAATCACCATTCGCACATCTTTTTAACTATATATTTCGATAGGATCATTATCATCATCAGGTTACCTGCAATCACCAAGGATGAAACTATACAATATTGATAATTTATAAGCAAATTATTAAATTTATAAATTTTTAAATTATAAATAACAATTTTAAATAATTATTTTCAAAAATAATTTTCAAAAAATAAATATCTTACACTTTTAAAATTTTAATTAATTAACTCAAAACGGTTCTTATTGTTAACGTTGAAAAAGACTGTTGATAAATGTATGAATAATGAATGAATGTAAATTGACTGATATGTCGAATGATGTAGTGAATTTGAATATTGATACTAACAAACCAGATGAGCCAAAATATACGATGGTATTACCGTATTTTGAAGGATATAAAGATTTCAAAAGAAAGATAGGTAAACAGCTGGGTAAATTAAATTATAGAATAGTTTCAAAATCGTACAAAGTACGTAGTATGTTTGTTAGTAAATCTCAAAGACCGGTTGGATTGTGTTCGGATCTCGTTTATCAATTGACATATAATGGGTGTAATGCCACATACATTGGAGAGACTTCCCGTCTCTCTGTACTCGAGTTCAAGAACACTGTCGACCGAAGGGAGTGTCCAATATTAAGGATCATAATAAAGTCTGTATGAGAGAATTAGGAATGTCGGATTCTAAAATCTTATCAAAGCATTTTGATAATTGTTTTGAGCGTGTGATATGTGAAGCATTATTGATAAGAATTTATAATCCTAAAATCATTGTGCAGAATGCAGTGAATACGTGTATATTGAATGTTTTTAATTAAATATTTGTATGTTGATATATATTGAATAATAGTTATGTTAAATAATTAAAAAATAATTAAAATAATAATTTTTAAAGAATTTTAAAAGTGTAAAATAATTGTTTGTTGAAAGTTTTTTTGAAAATAATTATTTAAAATTGTTATTTATAATTTAAAAATTTATAAATTTAATAATTTGTTTAAAAATTATTAATATTGTTATTCATCCCTAGTGAATGTAGGTAACCTGATGATAGTGATGCTATCGAAATATATAGTGAAAGAGATGTACGAATGGGAATTATTATTAAATTTTATTTATTTACTCCATTATTAATTTTTTAATTTTAATTATTTATAATTATTAATAATATCATATTCATAATCATAATATTCATTGGATTTAATGTACAAGACTAATCAAATGGAGTTTTATTTTAATTTACTTCAATTTTTAAATATTTTTGCTATTATTTTTATTTTAAAATAACATTCATTCTTTATTAATTGCATTAGGTACATTGTCTAATGCCTTTCTTGTGATATCATATCGCTTGTTCATTTTTATGTTGACATCTTTTAAGGCATTTTGTGCGATATCTAACCACATTTTCATTTTTAAATGTTTTATTTTTATTATTTAAACTTTTTCAATGAGACCATATCATCCTTTCTTTATTTGATCCAGTGACATCTAACATTTTAGACTCTTTATTCGAGTCGATAACTTTTACACTTTTTAAATTTTTTCACATTTTAGTGAGTCAATTGTTTAATGGTTTTTAACGATATTTTATATTTAGGCTTTTTATTGTGACCATAATGACAATGAAAACTTACAAATAATCCTGGCAAATACAGAGTGACGTATGTGGCAGCCATTCTTAAAATGTGAAACAAATTAAAAATTAATTCTAATCATTTTTTATTAGAATTACCTTGAGATCTCTACATCTTGACTTAGCCATATTAATATCGGTTCTATATTCAGATGAAAGCAAGCTAATATCAAATACGTTATAGTCATGACTATTACAGCTGAAATATAAATAATAGATAATATAGAAATGCAAAAATTAAATAATTTAAAATTTAAAATGTATATTTTTATTTTCAAGTATACCGTATTGATTTTGTCTTCACTTTTACCCACTAAAAAAGATGAAAATATTTTATTTATAAATAAATAAAATTGAATTATCTAAAGAACCTAAGTAGATAGATGTATGGACTCCAGCCCAACAGGAATCCTCCACTCTCACAATTCTTTGTGGCAAATTATGTGGTACTTTTTATACTGAACCTCCAAAAAATATTTTTAATTTGTTTGAATAGGTAGTTATGTAATAAAGTTTTTCTTTTAATTCACAGTTCCATAATAACTATAATTTCTGTTTTATTTTTTGATTACATAACATTGTAAATTTTGTTTAATTAATGAACACGTCATCAGTTTTAATTTTTATAAGAACTTTTTCTTATCCATTTAATAAGATCAAAATTTTGAAATTTCATTTTTAGCATATCATTTTTGAATTTACACATCATTTTAAACAACTTGAGATATTTTCATTATCTCATTATTTATGACAACATTATTTATTTTAAATTCTCAATCATATCATCTTAAACAGCGCCTTTTTCAGCCAACATTTAAAAAATACAAATTATTAATCTTAACTTAAGAAAACGCATTTATCTATTAAAAATCATATTAAAAGACATTAAAAACTAAATATTTATTAAAATCCCAGAGAAATTCGAACACTATCTACTCTTCAAATTGGTGATATGATATCTTTCTCATTCATTATATATCACTGTATTGAAATATTTACAAATTAGCTTTTCCCATCTTTATATTCAATTTCTTCAAAGGCATCATGAAAATGGGAATTTCGATTCTTGATATATTTTCATTACAACTTAAATTCTTATTGATTTTCCCAAACATTTATTTACTGCAACAAAATATTCCTCTGCTATATGAGCAATGAAGCTTTAATATTGTGACTTGATCAATTTGACTACATTTGAGGATTTATGTATAATTTCAAGTACTAAGAAATATATCTTATGGTTATGATACATTTTACTGACTTCACATCTTTCATAATTCGAACCGGTTTCGTTTCAGTTATTTTCTCAATTGGGCTTATTTCTTTCAATAAATTAGAATATGATTTCTCTTCAAAATCGTTCTTCTTGGATTACATTTAAAAAAATAATGACTATTATGTCATTTCATCTCTATTTTATACTTGCGTATAACCAATCAAATTAATGCATTTATATTGTGAATCATTGATATCTTGTGTGTGTGGCCTTTGTATGTGAATAATACATGGTTTGCAGATGTATTGCATATGTATTTTAAATTAGTTGTTTAAGATATTTCAACTATAATTAAAAGAGTACTATTATACTACTAAAGTGTACTATTAAATCATGATATCACAAGTAAAATAGTGTACTATCACAAGTAACACTAACAAATAAAAAATATTTACATAAAAATGTGATTTAAAAACAAGACATTATATAAACTCAACATTTAATATTTATCTACAATTGATGAAAAGTGAGCTTTTCTGAACTCTTTTCGTAGTAGTCTTGTGTTGTATGGGCATACTGATGGCTTGTTACCGTTGTCAACAGGGGCAAGATCTTCGTTTTACGTCTCCAACTGATCAAACAAGACAAAATTCAAATATATACAGGTCGAGATCAATATTCTGAATTGAATAATCTCTGGTGCCCAGTAGATTAAATTCTTTAAAATATTAGGATATAGTTCACCCATTTTTCCCATCAGAATTTGTATCATTTTATCTAAAAATTAGAAGTTGTAAATTGAAAAAACAATAATCAAAATATATCATTTGAAGATAAATTTGACATTCTCAACTATTGCTAAATAAATGATTAGAATGCTCTTGTATATATACTTATTTTGATACACACCATCAACCAATAAGATTTATGCATAGATGATGGAATCATTTTGTAACTTTCGTTTAGGAATTTAGAAAAATTCCATGCAATCAGTTAATTTTTTCAGTAAATAATTTCATAAACCGATAAATGATAATCCAACACACATGGGATTATATTTTATATATCTTAATGCTGGAAATATTTCTGGATCATAAATACATTTCATATACTTTGATAAATCATTTAAAATAACATTGATTCAATGTCAGTAGTACATATAATTGATTAATTTGAAAATCTTTGATTTAATATTTTAAATCTCCAATTTTCATTGATTTTTTACAATTTATTAGTTGACACTTACCAGACTTGAAAAATATTATTGAATATCTACCACTTCTGTCAACAATATGTTCAGGTTTACCTTTTGAACATTTCATATGAGACACATCAAATCTACCTTTATAATATTATTGAGCATATTTTTTCAAATAATTTTTCACCAAGAAAACTGAAACTTTATTTGTTTGAATTTAACTACTTTCAAAAATGTTCAAATCAAAATTCAATAAATTATATAGGCATAGTGGTGTTGATGACAAGCATGGTTTAACAAAAGAACAAAAATTGCCCGACATCAATGTGTAAGAATTATTTTTATAGCTCAAAATCCGTTTCATCAGGGTGGAAATCACCGGACTCGTTACTTGAATGTTCAATATCTCGTTATTTTCAAAAGTCCTAAAGATGCAACTGTTATTGATTTCATTGCAAGACAATCATATTCAAACAATCGTAACTTTCTAATAGAATCTTTTCAAGATGCAACCAAAACACCTCACGGATATTTATTCTTTGACTTTACGCAACAATGCATAGAGTTCAAGCAAAATTTAATCCGGATAACCTATTAGTAAAAGTGAATAATGTCAAGAGACGTGTAAAGAAAATGATTTAGTTGATGAAAAGATCACTCAAAACACCTAAAATGGATTAAATTATAAACAAAGTTAAACGATAAAATATTTAAATGATGAAATTACAACGTAGAATACCATATTGTAATGCTTTGATAAAAGCACCACTCATGAAAAGAAAAAGTATTTTACAGTCATTCCCAACATTTGTTGTGACAATTTGATTGAAATTATCGTTAATGTTGTGCGTGGCAATGTTGACATTAATAAATCGAAAAAACTTATATTGCAAAACCATAAGAAACCACTTTTATCGTTAGTAAATACAAAAACTAAACGGCTGATGCGAAAAATTATATACGAACAGAGAGGAGGTTTTATATGAGTATTGATACCGATCGCATTGCCTTTATTAGGTGGAGATGGTTTATTAGACGATCCTTCATGTTGTGACGCTGTACAATGAAAGAGGTAACGTGGGTATAACTTTATTAAAAGAATGTTCAGCTAAATAATCTGCACCTGAACTCAAACAACAAACAACACAAAGATTAGGTAAATCATAAATCGGTTTTAAATCAGTTTTCCCATTAAAAATAAGAACTCAGATTACATATGTCTTTCATCGTTCCTGCAATGATCCACACTAAATACCATCCAGGAAATCGGTTGTTTGCTTCATCGATGCCGGCAAATATATTTTTGCATCTCTGCAATTCTATCTTTAAGCATATGATTGTGAAGATCAGCAAAAAATTACACAATTTATAAACGATATCTTTAGAATTAAATACCAGATAATTGAGGCATGCAATAAACCAACTGAATTCTGTAGAATCAATACCAAAGACTTACTATACAAGAAATTAATAATAATAGATCCAGCAAAAGATAAAATCATAGTCAATTCATAATTCGCCAGTAGATGCAATTTAATGAAACATATATTATCTTTCCTTAAAGTATCGTTCGTCAGCAAAGATACGAGAATAAAATTGCTAATATTGAAATTAAACTGTCAAAGGAAAAGGTCTTTGTATTTGGAACTTCGACCTATTTTATGCATCATCGCGTTTTTTTGTCAAGTGATTTAATTGGTTTTAATTGACTCTGTTATTGAGAATTATAACTAACCCCTTTGGACCATTAATCCCAGCCTTTTACGATTTGAACTACCATAGATCTAAAAATTTCATTTTACAAAAACATTTAAATTTTATGTATTATTCACCTGTGAAAATAAAGTGTCACAAGCTGTAGAAAAGCCCAAATCGATAGAAGTACCGAAAACTTGAATTAACTGGAAAATAAATTTAAATAAAAATTAAATTGTTTAAAGAAACATAATTTTCCTTTTTGTTTAAAATTTCATTTATCATCATTTAGTTTTCAATGTTTTTTGACACAACTTTTCGTCACGACATTCAAGTGTTATTTAAAAAAGACAGTGCGGAAAATTTTATTAGAAAACATTGATAAAACAACAGATAAATTTATTTGTAATATATTAAAAGAACTTTGTCGATATTATTTTATTGTTGAGAAAAAACCAGCTTTGGAAATTGTATTTAAGGAAAATAAAATTATTTTCAATACTGAATTTTTTTATAATATTCACTTTATTTTAAGTATATTCTTTATTTTAATGTTATGTATAGGTTTATTTTAAACTTAATTTTTTTTCTTTCAAATATTTCTTGGTCTTTCTATTGTCTTAATATCTTTCCATACTATAAATGCGCAATTTCTTTTATGAAGATAATGGTAAACAAAAAATTAAAATTGTATCAATGTCGAAAAGGATAAAAGATTTTATATTTTCTATTCAATAAATTTCTCTATTTACCAGAATTGTTTAGTGAGAAAACCTAGAATGAAAATTTGTAAAGTAAACCCATTTCTCAGTATTTGTGCCCACTCATGGATATGAAACCAAAATATTTTTCTAAAATTAATTTCTTATTAACTTTGTTACTTTCTTCTAAGAGTTTTTAATTTCATATTTGGATATTTTATTTACGTTATTAAAACATTATAAGAACTTTATTCAATTTTCACCTCTTATTTCTTTTCAATTGAAAATCTATTTACTGTGAAATCCCGAGTATAAGCTGCAGCGCGTATTAGCTGCAGATGACATTTTTATAAAAATGTATTTTTTAGTCTTATAAACCGCAGCACGTATTAGCTGCACCATTTGCTTTGAAAACACATGATTTTTAAATCAGCAACCTATCATTAAAAAACAAATTTCACTGTGACAATAACCATTTTGTTTTAATCGTTTACATTGTTTATTGCACTGGTAAAATTAAGAAGGAATCCAAAGTAGCTTTCATACCTGCCGGATTGACATCAAAGGTGCAACCATTAGATCTTACTATTAACCGTTCGTTCAAGTCAAAATTGCGCAAGAAGTGGGAGGATTGCATCATTAAAGATTATGAAAACATCAAACATACTAAGTCCGGAAATATGAAAGCAGCTGACTGGAATACTATTTTCGAATGGATTGTTTCCTCTTGGGAAGATGTTAACCTTTCCACCATTTTGAATGTGAACGAGTCTGATCCAAACATTGTAGAATTACTAGAAAATTTCACTTTTATTGACAATGAAAAGTGTGATGGTTTTGAGGAGTGTGATGTTGAAAATTGAAATAAATAATCTTATCTTCGATTTGAATTGTTTTTTAGTTGTATAAGCTGCACATCATATTAGCTGCAATTCAGAAATGTTGCCTTAATGTACGTATAAGCTGCAGCTTATACTCGGGATTTTACAGTATTTAAAAATTTTTGGACTATGAATCAGTAAAGATATAAAAAACATCGACATCTTTATTGATTCATAGTCAAAAAAATTCCTATAAATACAATGTTATTAAAACAATATTTGTTTATAAACTGAGATGGATTTGTAATTTAATTACATTAAAATAAATTAATAATTTAAAATTTAATTATCATAAAGATTTTTTGTATTGTTCGTTTCAAATGTTTTTAGGTAATTTCTATTATAACATATTTTGCAATATATATTTAAAATCCAAAAATTTAAGACATTGAAAACATTATAAAACATTATAAATTTTTGTTATTTATTTATGCAACGAAATATTGCGCTGGAAAAAATATTTAAAAATATCTTACCACGTTGGCTAGGGAAGCAGAATCGAATTCTGCTTTTCTCAAATGACCGCACATTATAATGCTGATCGTCGGATTCAAGAATCGAAACAAATTCATTAAAATCTTTAAATTAATTCAAGAAAGGTTTAATTGTTCGTATTTACATGTCAAATAACCTACGATTGGCCCTGCAAGTTTTAACAATTCTTTTAGTTCTGGAAAATATTTATCAGACATCCAATTTTTAAATTTTCCTCCAAAAGTTTCGAATTTTGTCTAATTTAAAAAATTAATTAAATTTATTATTAAATTTTTTTATTATATTCTTGTTGATTTAATAATCAATCAATGATACATAACATTAAAGTTTGAGAACTCAAAAAAAAATGATACTATAAAAATAAATATTACATTGCAATTTTGAAATTTTGTTTAAATGATGTGTATTATGTAATAAATTTATATAATGGAAATAAATTAAATATAAAAAAATTGATTACTTTACTAAAAGAATATTTATGTTTGAAGACATATATATGGGTTTAGGTGTTGGAAATTATGTAGGCTTAATCTTTTAAATGATGAAGAAAAGTAAACAATGATGTATACTCATTTTTTATTCCTACGTCTCTACCGTCGATTGATTTCAACGTGTATAGAGCCCAGTTTCACAAAAAGATGATTCAAATCAGATGCCAGCCTCTAAATTATATTATGAAAACGGTTGAATTTTTTAGGAGACAGGAATATACTCATAAATAGTAATGAGATAATGTCACTCACCAAGTTTATGTTTCACTCTACTTGGAAAAGACTGTTTTATATGTATATCTTTTAAAATTTACCATAAAAACTTTTGCCGATGTTTAAATTGAAATATTTGAGTAAAGTTTTTGAAACAAGCATAAAATATGTATTTTATATGGACGTATTTAAAATAAGCTTTCGTATTTTGAATTTTATATGAAAATTAATTATGAAATGACATTATTACACATTGGTAGGAAAGTTTCAAAAGGGAAATTTAATAAAAATTTTATCCACTTCACTTCGAAATAGATGCCTAATTCAACCTCTCACTAGATATCACTAATGAAATGGAATATTACAATTTTTTTATAATTTGTGATATATTGTATATGTTAATAATATAAAATTATAATTAAACTTGGCGTCTGCAATTAAAAAGACTTACTTCTTAGTTCTGTCATATTTCACTAATTGAATATAGTATTAATGAAGTTTTATCAATCAAAAAGGTCTTTGATATTTATGATTTATATTTTGATATTTATTATTATTTTTTGAGAGATCAAAATTCAAAGATCAAGTGAAATTATTTTGATTTTAAACGCCATTACGTAATGCAGTTGCTGACCGAATATGAAAAATAATTTGACAACAACAGCATCATTTTGAGCGGTCTCCCTGGTTAAATATCACATATTTATCCGAAAACATTAAAAATAAACGTTCAAATCTTATTTTCTTTGTAAAATATAAAACACATTGGCAAACAGAAAGGTATGTGTTAAATGTGATATAAATTAATCCATTGATAATATGGACCGCAAAGATAATGGAATGACCATACATTTTTCGCATCCGAGGTCAATTGAATGTCTTTTTTTCAAAGAGAAAATGACCTTATTTTATCATATTAAATAATAAAAAATATTCTACTTTTAAACTAGTAAATTATAATATAAACCTTTTGCTTAAAAGTATGTATTAAATGAAAAACTTTCGACTAATAGATATTCCTTTTCATTGAAATTGAAATGCTCTTCCAAAAAATATTCGATTTTATGAATTTTTAATTAATTTTTGCACTTATTTCATTTTTTTGTATTTTTATTAATTTACAATGAAAGATTTGAGAATTTATATTTTTATTTGCACTCATCAGCCTAACCCCCAACATTAACAATATTAACAACTCGATAATTTGAATTGACTCAAAATAGAAAAAGATTTCTCATTTCTTCACACATTTGCGATCAATTTTGTTCTCTTGCATAAATTTATTCATAACATTCATAAAGATATTTTCTCCTGTTCTATGACCTGATACAAGATAGCATAATAACAGTGGCGTGCTGTGGGTTTTCATGCAGGGTGTAATAATAATAATAAAAAACCATAAAAATGTACATTAAAGACGCCTTTAACTTTTTATTATTTACTTGTACACAAAATTCATACGTCTATCCGTATTATTAACAAAATCGTCAATTACATGATCATAAAACTCTGGTTTTGATTGTAATAAGTGTAAAATTTCTTTTTCTATTGTTATTAAAGATAAATTGCTTAATCTATCCTGGCTCATTGCGTGCATAATTTTTTATCTTTTCAATGTTGAAAATGATCTCTCCACCGAAGCAGTTGAAAATGGAATTTGCTTTTGATTGAGCTTCGTGGTGCATAACCTAGTACCGTACGTAATGCCAGAATACAAGCAAGCAAGTCAACATAATATTTGAATGTGTTGATATAAAACATTTTGTTGGTTGTATAATGTATACATTATATTATTATTGGTATTGCATTATATTAATATTGCAGAAAATTATTATCTTTCGTGATTTTGCCACACCCTGCACACATGGACCACACGCCACTGCAAAATAAATAATCATCATAAATTTCTTGATCTTTTTCGTATCTAACAAATGCCATATGATTTGCAAAATTTGCAATATCAGAGGACTCATTGACTTGTAATTCATAATAACGACATTGAAAAATATCAGAAAATAACGTCTGTTTTAAATAATTAGACATATCAATGATTCGTCGATGAACTGTATTATTTAAGAGAGGAAAGTGGCAAAAGTTTATTTTGCCTTAACTCCAATTATTACTTCTGCCATTAACTTGACTGCAGACTTCATTAAAGTTTGGCCAATTATTTCCGCTGCAATTCATTTCGCAATTAATAGCAATACGTGATACGAAGCTTCTAGGATATTTTGAATGTTATCTCCTGTCAAACCCCGCATTAACTTTAGAGATTCATTAAAATCCTCAAGTTTTCCTTCAAAAGAATTGATTGTTTTATCTTTGCACTAATTGTGATAAGTTTTAAAATGGCACCTTAAGTTTGATGGTTTAATGTTTTCATTTGTTAGATTGGTACTTCCGTGTTATCCTACCCCCAAAAATTAAATTATAAAATACAATTAAAATAACAATATAAAAAAATTAGAGAATACATTATTGATGACGTTATTGAACACTATTGATCATGAATTTATTAAGGCTATCTGTGATTTATGTGATTATGTGAGTTTATGTGGCGCAAACGTGTTCTAAGCAACAGTACCGATGTGTTCAACACTATTCTCAACGACATTGTGGTTTTCTGGCCACCTGGACGACCATTTACAAACTCTTTACAAACATTTGCTGAGTTTGTAACTGTGATTTAGAAAATAAATATAATAATTATGTGTTCTTTTCTAATTTAATTTTTGGGGGTAAGATAACACGGAAGTACCGTTAGATTTTCATAACAAATGACGCAAAGTGGAATAGGCTATTTTTCATCTCCAATCCATGAGAATCCATATTTAAGATATTCTTTGTCGCACTTGCGAGTCTTCTTTGCTTATTTCTTAACAGGTTCTTTCAACATTGAAAGTGGTTCACCGTCGTTAATTTCATTAATTTCTATATGTTGATTGTTACTACAATAACTGGTTTCTTTCGGTTTAAAACACCCAGATTTCAAATAGCGATCTATAATCTTGAATGTTAGGTTTATTAGTATGGTTTATCTATATTTATTAACAAATGCACATAACAAACCTATAAGAAAAATTACACGAAAGCCAAAAATATACAAACGCGACGTAACAGTTCAATGTGCGCTGGATATTTTTATGTGACACTGTTGTCTGGGCTATGGAATGGGTGAGTGCACGGAACTGCAGCGTCTGACAACGTCACGATTACGGATACACATGCAATACTTGCGAATAACTAAGGTTTATATTATTTTTATTATTTTGTAATCGAAATAAAGTAATCTGCTTCTTGCACCAGGCACAGCCAAACCCAGGGGCAGCGAGTATACCCAGTCGTACCACTTTACAGAATAATGGAAACTTTCTTGAAATAGTTGAGATAGGATCTATATTTATAAACGTTACTAAGGATTCTGTATGTTTCCGTTATTTGGCACTGGCGGACTCGGATGAGGTCTAGTGGAAGTCGTGGGGGGGGTGACATCATGAGTTACCGCACTGGGTGACACCAACGATTTTGTTAAAGTTGATGTTCGATCTGAAGGTGAGGCCAACTTACAATTACAAATAAAAGAGCACAGCAAAACTTATAAATTGAAAGATTGGTCGGTAAAATCTATTGGAAATATGGAATGACCGAAGGCTTTTAAAGACGGAGAGATGTGAGGATTATAATCATGTTGTTTTATTAAATAAGACAATAAATTCCGATATTTAATTCACTTTGCATCGTTTCAATTTATGTCGATATTTTGTAACGCATCTATGACGTAAAGCAGGATAAAGGTATGAAATATATAAAATATACATATATATATATATAAAACTTTAAAAACATATTTTCAACAATAATTATATATTGAGATATTACTTATAAAATATAAGTAATATAATACATGATAATATTTAATAATATATAATATAATAATATATAATAATATAATAATAATATTTAATTTTCACGTTGAATTAACCTTTCCAAGCCTCTTGGTATATAGTATATACCACAAATGGTAATTTTTTTTATCAGCATATTTGTATATTATGTTGTACCGCGCTTTTAATATAATACGAGAGATGCCACATATCAATTCCTACAGTAACTTTGCTATGATATCGGCCGGTATAGAAGAAACGTGAACATTTTTCAATATTGTGCAGACTAGTTTTCGTGCCTGATGTTGTGGATAATGCGGCCCGTATTGGGTTGAGAGAGAAACCATTATATAATATAATATAGATTGTTTGCCTGAATAATAATTATATCCAATTCACCAAAAAATACATTGATTCGATGAAATTAACTATTCGATAAGATACAAAATTCTGGACCATATACTCTCAGTTTCACATTCCTATGCAATTCACGAAAGAATATTTAGTCTTATGAGTGAAATCCGAAGAAAGGAGAGAAACAGATTATTACTAAAAACATTGAAGCTGAATTTATGATCAAACAGCATTTTTATTACAATTGTAATGACGTTAGAAAGATTTTATCGAGTAAAGATGGCCAACATATTTTGAAAAAAGCTAAACGCTTGGAAAAATACTTTCAAAAAATTTGTTATAATAGTGGAAATATTTGCATTTAAATCAAAATGTTATTCCTGTAATTTTATCTCATCAATTTAATAACTGTAAAAAAATCAAATTTTAGTTTAGTAAAGTTCTCTGGTCAATTTAGGCATAAGGGGAGAAATTCCCAACCCTTCATTATCTGTAACTTTTATTTTTCTTATCATTGAACGATGAGCCGGAGCCCAGCCGTTAAACATTCACAGTGGTTCTTTTGGTAATTTTGTTCGAATTGGATTATAATTACAAATCTCTGCAATCTTCGCAGTTTCGGGTAACATACATTGGTGGTAGTTTCTGATTAAGCAAGACCTGTAGTATGTTTGTATTAAATACATTCTTCCTTGTTCAGGATCAAATGACTTCTTTTCAGTTAAGAATAATCTCCATCTGTCATATCTCATAGCAGATATTTATGACAATACAATTAAAACAAACAAACGACCAAGATAAAAAGTCAAAACCAAGGAACAAGACAGTATTACAAACGAAAACTTACTAATATTATGCAAATAATACAAATAACTAAATATTAGAAAGGGCGAAATTCATACAGATTATTATGCGACTGTTTCTGATATGTTCTCTTCTGAATATATATGTCCTTCACTTTAATGAAATAAACTATGCAATAAGATACCACGTTTTATTGTAAAGATCTCGAGTATAGTAAGCATTAAAACAAGAAATATTTACATTATAAAGAACATAAAGAGATCCGGAACAAGAGCGATATTTTGAAAATCTTCTCATTCGATGTAGATATTCTTATTTTAAAGAATTAATAATTCTAGTTTAGATCTGTGAAAGATAATTTTAACTTCATTCTTTTATGATGCCAGTGATGCCTGCTTGTAAAAATTCCAAAACTTTTAGAACTTCAACAAGATTTGATATAATCTCATTATCGATCCGCATGTGAAAGAAATATACATATCATTTACGAATCCCCCTCCTGAAATCAAATTGATAGATTTGGAGTAGATTGAATTTATTAATGAAATTTAATTAAATTATTTTGAGATTAAAAATCAAATCAGTTTTATTTGAAAATATGTATTTCCCTAAAGTTTCACATGGAATACATTGTGTCATTACAAAACGGATAATGCTTATTCAAGGGTAACTTGGTATTATTTCCATGTATTGGGATGCATGGAATATACAGCTTGCGGGGTAAGTAGATTTTCACCAAAATCGAAGAAATAAATAAACATAACGTAATTCCAACTAAAATCGTCCTTTTCAAAATAGTAGATCTATCAATCTTTTTATTAAGTAATAAATCTTCTTCGTGGATTGACTTAGAAATAATGATATCCGTAACGCTGCTAGTAGGTCTTCTATGGCCAGGTCGGAATATTAACACAGGATCCAGATGTTTGACATGTTCCACATCATCATCATATTCATCACTTGCACCTATCAGATCTGCATGTTTTCATTTTATATTTTATATTTTTATTAAATTCAATACTCGTTTTTTCAGTAAATATCCCCGACACTCATGTCATCTATTTGACATTCGGATAGCTTGGCTTCATTTATTCTTGTTGCAGACTGTTTATTATTATCATTTATATTATAATTACTATTATTATTATTATTATTATTATTATTATTAATATATTTTTTTAAATTTTAGCATTGAAAATTTAATTTAATAATTTAAAAATTTTTAATAATTATTTAATTTAATACAACAATCAATACATACAATATAAAAAAAACTTTTTTAATAAAATTTTAAAATCAGACATACCTATTTTAATCTTACAGTCCTTATTGTGCTCACCAATATGGGTCAAAGCCTTCGGTCTACAATGTTCTCGAGCTCGAATACAGAGATGACGGGAAGTCTTTCCAATGTATGTGGCATTACACCCATTACATGTAAACTGATAAACGAAATCGGAACACTATTCGACCGGAGTTTTTGACTTATTAATAAACATATTGCGTACTTTCCATGAAGTTGACACTATTCCAATAGATTAAATTCCCTAACTGCTTTCTTATCTTCACTTTATAATCCTTAAAACCTTCTGAGTACGGCAATACTAACACAAATTTCGGCTCATCATCCTTGCTCACACTATTTAATTTATTTAACTCATCAGACTCACACATCTCAACAACATCACACCCAGATTTTCTCAAACATGGATCCTTAGGATTTTTAATAAAATTGTCAACAGTCTCTTTCACCATAATTACTAAAGAAGATTTTGAATAACTCGTTCTTCATTAACAATTCAACCAATATGTCAACACTTTTTACTGAATTTTTAAAAGTAGAAGACAAAGACCTATGCACGATAAATCAATCCCTTCACCATATTTCTTATATACTTGAATTTACAAAAACTTTCGGAAGAAGTATAGAGACCAGTTTTCTATAAATTAACAGATCCAAGAAAGCAAACGATGATTTTTTCTCCGTTTCACATGTGAATACAATGTTTTTATGTAGACTATTCATATAATGCAAAAACGGGTCAACATGCCTCTGATTTTCAAATATAAGAAAAATATCATCCATATACCGTTTGTAAACAGTGGGTTTCATACATTGGAAGGATGCAATTTTCTTTTCTAAGCTTGCTAAAAAAAATTGAAGCCATCGTTGGTGCTAATGGAGAACCCATAGCAACTCCATCTATTTGTCGATACCATTCATTATTGAAAAGAAAATTGATTTTTGAAGTTGCAAATACAAGAAGTTCATGAAATGCCCTTCTGTCCAAAATATGATGTTCAGAAATATTTTCATTCCATAACAAGCAACATAATTCAATTGTTTCAACCAATGGTACATTAGTAAACAGACTACAAACATCAAACGAAACCATAATTTCATCCATACTTTGTCTATCAAATTTGTTTAAAATCCTTAATTTAATGAGTTATTATATCCCACCTGCTGATGACAGGAAAACTGTCGAAATTAATCGTGAAAAGAATGTTTGATTGGCGTTATCTTATAATTAAATCATTGCCATGTATGTTTAACTATTTATATTAATTTAAGTATAAATTTTTTTTAAATAATTAAATGTTTTTATAAAATAAAAATTTTTTATATATAATTAATAAATTTGTTTAAAATCCTTAATTTAATGAGTTATTATATCCCACCTGAAGATGACAGGAAAACTGTCGAAATATATCGTGAAAAGAATGTTTGATTGGCGTTATGTTATTATATTATTATTATTTTTATTATTATTATTATTATTATTATTATTATTATTATTATTATTATTATTATTATTAATATTTTATTATTACTTCAAACTTACTTTTGAAGCTTCTTGTTGCCAATTAACTCTGAAGAAAATGAACATGTAAATTCCCACCTCTATTGCTAAAGCTATTAATAATCCGATCCAAAATCCTTATGTATAATTTTCAATAAAATATTAAATAGTATAAAAATCAACCTCTGATGTCCGGAGCCACTACAAAAATTAGAACTATCCCAATTGGTACTCCAATAGCATAGTAGCTAAAGAACATAATGATTGCTCCCAATAATTGTTTACCGCAAGCTCTCATTACGGCACTTGTTGAACTCTTAATTAGGAATATTTTATTATTTTAATACAAATAAATATATTTTTTGATAAATTTACGAATCATAAATTCCGAATAACTGTTTCATAACAATTTAGACAAATTTCTTATCTCATAAAATATAATAAAACAGATGCATTGAAACAAAAGAATTCAGAATACTTTACAATAAATTTGGAATTTGGAGAAGATGTTGACAATAAGAAGAAACTTTAAAATATATATTATATAAACATTTATATTTGTACACAGAGATATTGGGTTTCTACTAGTGGACTAGAATAAATACTCGACCTGACCCTTCGTGTTCTTATAAAAGATTGCCTGAAACTCAACAATATTAAAATTTTTATTTATAATTAAAATAATATAATTTTGATGTCCTATAAATCATAACTGCAAACCTTTCAATTTTCATTTAATAGTCAAATTCCACAGAAGAATATGTCGTCTTAAGGATAATAATCCTATGTTCGAATCTAGATGATGAGTATAATCCTTGATTTCCTTTTAGAATGGACAGATGCGCACTTTTGATTCTTCTACCAAGTCTGGCAATATATATATATATATATATATATATATATATATATATATATATATATATATATATATATATATATATATATATATATATACTTATTATTATAAAAACTTTTTTGTCAAATTTCACCACTGATTTCTTTTCCATTGTATTTATTAAAAAGCTTGACTAGGAATCAGTAAATATATCGATCTAATAAATATATAAAATAACACAAAATCAAAAAAATTATAGTGCAGCACCTTTGGCAGTGGAAAATTCTATTTTATTCGAAAACAATTTTAGATAAAATGTTTTATCCTTTTAACCCTTTCTAAGGTGGTGGCAATATACAGTACACCACTTTAAACTAATAAAAATATCTAAGTGTAACGCTGTCGGTATTCATTTTTACTTTTGGTACAACTACTGACATATATTGAGCCACAAGAGAACAAATTTATAGTATTTGAAACCATGATCATTTGTAACTATATAATTATTATTAATAAACTTTGAGTTTTACATCACTTTTAGTTTCCTTTACCTTAGAAAGGGTTAAATATAAACCTTTTATAAAATAAATTCTGTAATTTTAGATAGAAATTTTCTTTATTTGAAAAAGAGATATATTATAAATAACATAATATATAAATTAAATCATTAAATTGTGTTATCAACTTTATGTATTTTATCATTTAGAATTTATTTTAAACTTACACCAGTTGCATCAAGGAATTGCAGAATTCCAATAAGTAAAAGAATTTTTTCAGCAACGACTCTTATTTCTCTAGAATAAATTATATATCAGTTCCATCAAAAATAAATTTTAATTAAAGATTTAAATAGAATAAAAAATACATTGTAACTAATAATGATAATAATAATAATAATAATAATAATAATAATAATAATAATAATAATAATAATAATAATAATAATAATAATAATAATAATCATAATAATAATAATCATAATAATAATATTATTATTATAAAAGAAGGATATCAAGAAGAGGTTTTATAAATAAGACCGCGAGAAAATGTAATATATTGATTTAATTGATTGATCAATTGTCATTTGTAAAAGATTTTACATAAGTATATAATTAATAATATATATATATATATATATATATATATATATATATATATATATATATATATATATATATATATAT
The DNA here is from genome assembly GCA_959609185.1 of Schmidtea polychroa. Taxonomy (NCBI): domain Eukaryota; kingdom Metazoa; phylum Platyhelminthes; order Tricladida; family Dugesiidae; genus Schmidtea; species Schmidtea polychroa. Next base: position 732 of record CAUHTR010005401.1, on the reverse strand, counting down.
ATATATATATATATATATATATATCATTATCACTATCATTATTAAATATCATTGTTATTTCACGTATTTCTGTTTTATCTAAATAGTTCTTTAGAAAATACCTCTTAGTTCCAAAATAAATAGATCATCTGGGTTCACATTTTTTTCATTATTTGTCATATAAAAAAATTATAATGAAATTCAAAAGAAATATAAATAAAAAAAATATATTTAATTTATATATTTAAGTTATACTTCCGGTTTCCAATATTGTACATTATACATATCGTATCTTTCATTCTAACAATAAATCTACATGTTATACATGATATTGAAAAAATTAAAATATTTTAACATACTTTAAATAAAAACTGTCTATAATTAAAAACCAAATTTTAAACGTCACAAATTTTATGAAACAAAATAATTATTTTATTTATTTCCCTATTATTATTGTTATTGCTTGTTTAATATATAAAACTGAAATAATTTTTTTCTAATTTTCTAAAAATTAAAATTACTTATCATTTGTGAAAATGTAAGGCAAATAATGTCTTAAAGAAAATATCATCGTTGCCGTCAATATTGCTGCGATATCTGTCTGACAAAAGTAAATAGGATAAAATATACTGAAAAACATTTACATCCTGTTATCATATTAACTTTTGCTGAAAGAGAAGCTTTATGAGGTTCGTTGGCTCCTAGGAATTGACCAATACGAATAGTCACAGCAATTCCCAGACCAGAATGTAT
>CAUHTR010005400.1:13713-28434 GCA_959609185.1 Schmidtea polychroa | reverse complement strand
TATATATATATATATATATATATATATATATATATGTATGTACGTAAAACATGTAATTCCATCGTTGTTTTAGTCCGATACCGATTACTTATTTCTTTTAAAATTTAAAAAAATACAACGGAAAATCGATTTAAAAAAATATTTTGCAAGTTCAAAAAAGTTAACTGAAAAGCGGTTTTAAAAAAATTTAGCATATAGCATGCTCTGAAATTTTTTTAAATTACGCAATAATTTTTAGTTTTATTTTAAAAGAATAAAGTCACATGCAGTAAAGTTTTAAAAGACTAAAGTAAATGTTAAAAAAGTTAAAAAATAAATAAACAGAAAGTGAAAAAAAAATAAAATTTAATTAGTGCAGGGCTCAAATTTTTTTTATTTAAAGTATATATAATTTCGGTCGTACTTCCAGTATAATTTTTACATATATACAACACAGTAATTTAATTTATATTGGATTTTTCTACACCTATTATTAAATCTATTATATTCTATTAATTTTTACTTGAGGTAGCATAATGGCAGATAGAAAAAAATTATCTGGCGCACAAAATAGAAAACGTAAAGCTGAAAAGAAAAATGAAGAAAAAAAGCAAGAAGGTGCTTTTCTGAAATATATTTGTTGTCAACAATCACAAGATAAAAATCGAAATGAAATGACTCCGAGAAAACAAGTAGACTGCAATTTGGAAGAGCAAATGGATAGGAACTCTACAACTAGAAATGCAGAGGTGCCTATTTTGACTGATTTTCCACATACGAATGTGGAAGAAACTATAGAAGAAACTGAAGTTGAAACAATTGAAGAAACTGTTGAAGAACCTATAGAAGAAATTGTATTAGAAACTATAGAAGACACTGAAGAAATTTTAATTAATGAAACTTTGGAAATATTAGAAAGCGTAAATTCGAGTCTTGATTATAGTGATCCGGCAACTTGGTTAAATTCACATGACTTACGTTCTGGCCGTTTGAGGCAAATTTTGGTTGAACACGAACCAGAACAAATTGAAGAATTTGATTTTCCTCAAAATGAGAGCCATAGAAAATTTTCAATGAATTTTTATAGAAGGAGACTTGCAAATGGAGAAGAAATGCGGCGTCATTGGCTACAGTATTCCAAAACAACTAATTCGGCATTCTGCTTTTGTTGCAAAATTTTTAATAATAACCAGCGTGTAATACATCTCTCCGATAAAGGATCAAGCGATTGGAAAAATATGTCTGTAATTTTAGAAAGACATGAGAAAAATAAGGATCATTTAATTAATTTTCAAACTTGGAAGGAGCTAGAATTGCGTTTAAAAAAGAATAAAACTATTGACCAGGATAATTTGCGTCTCATAAAACAAGAAGAGAGACACTGGCAACAAGTCTTAGAGCGTCTTATAGGTCTAGTTAAAGTGCTTGCTACGCAAAATATTGCATTTCGCGGAAGCAATGAAAAATTGTATTCTCCTGGAAATGGAAACTTCCTTAGCTTTGTAGAATATTTGGCCTCTTTTGATCCAATTATGGGTGAGCATCTTCGCAGAATAAAGAACAATGAAACACAAGTTCATTATTTGGGAAAAGATATTCAGAATGAGTTAATACAACTTTTATCTAAGAGTATTAAAACAAAAATTTTAAAATCGATTTCCATGGCTAAATATTTTTCAATAATCCTGGATTGCACACCAGACGTTAGCCATACTGAACAAATGACGTTGATTATTCGTTTTGTCCATACAAATACAGAAAATTGTGATTTAGATCCCATATGCATAAGAGAACATTTTTTGGGATTTGTGAAACTAACAGATACAACTGGTGCTGGTATGACCGATGAAATCGTTCAGATGTTAGCAGATATGTCATTACCTATTGAGAACTTGCGTGGCCAAGGATACGATAATGGTAGCAATATGAAAGGCAAAGAAAATGGCGTGCAACGGCGAATTCTGAATCTAAATCCACGAGCACTATTTGTTCCTTGTTCTGCGCATTCTTTGAATCTGGTTGTTAATGACGCTGTAAGCTGTTGTTTAGATGCTACATCATTTTTTATGTTAGTGCAACGAATATATGTCTATTTTGCCGCTTCAACACGTCGATGGGAAGTTTTAAAACGTCATGCTTCAAACTTGACAGTGAAGCCATTGAGCGATACAAGATGGGAGAGCCGAATCGATGCCCTTAAACCTCTACGCTATCAGCTAAGTAAAGTTATTGCTGCACTTATTGATATTTTTCAAGATACTTCTCAAACAGGAGTTTCTGGTAATACTTCACGTATAGAAGCACAGGGCCTTGCTAAAGCTATTTCGAATTTCGAGTTTGTAGTTTCTGTTATTATCTGGTATGATATTCTTTTCAACATAAATATTACAAGCAAACAACTTCAATCTGAGAAAATTAATATTCAAGATGCTATGAAGCTACTAGAAGATACCAAAAAATTTCTATTCAACTCCCGAAATGATGAAGGTTTTGAAAGAATATTGGTAGATGCGCGAGAACTTGCTGAAGAATCAGAAATTTCCCCAATCTTTAAACAAACTCAGCGTATCAGAAAACAAAAAAAACAGTTCGAATATGAAGCCAACGATGAGCCCATTCAGAACCCAAAAGAAAAATTTAAGATCAGCTTTTACTTCGCAGTTTTGGATAGAGCTTTAAAATCTGTTGAGCAAAGATTCACCCAAATGTCAACGATAAATTCAACATTTGGATTTCTATACAACATACATAATTTGCAATATATTTCGTCAAATATTAGAGGATTGTCTTAAACTGGAAAATTTTTTACGGCACGATGATTCTAAAGATATTGATGGTACAGATTTATTGAACGAATTGATATTTATAGCTAGACATATTCCAAAAAACTTATTGCCGGAAGATGTACTTAATTATATTTGTAAAAATAATATAGTGGACAGTGTTCCAAATATATTTGTTGCTTTGCGAATTTTATTAACCCTACCAGTTTCTGTGGCAAGCGGTGAACGAAGCTTTTCGAAGCTTAAACAGATCAAAACATATATAAGATCTACAATGTCACAAGAACGGCTTGTGGGATTAGCAATATTGTCGATTGAACACGAAATGGCGCGTGATATAGATACGAAGTTGCTGCTTGAAGATTTCGCTAAACTAAAAGCACGAAAAATTAAATTTTAAATGGTTTTTGTTTTTATATATATATTTGTGTAATAAATAAATGAAGTATAGTTATTTTATTTTCATTTACTTCTTTAATTATTGGGTTTGTTTCTAGACTAGAGGCGCCATTTTTTTAGTTTGCCTAGGGCGCCAAATACTCTAGCGTCGGGCCTGACCTTGAAATTAATATTTTCAAAGAATTACAGAAAATGACAAAATTCGGCTTATTAATGCATTTGAGAATGGGGACAATTATAAAGAATTTGGAAGATTACTCGGAATCCCCAAAAATTCAATTATTTCAATTATTCCAAGCCGATTTGATACCGTCAAAGAAGCTATTGAAAATGAAGATTACAAAAACATAAAAAACTATTTTATCCATATACGCCGCTTTTTTCCTAAATGTCTTAAAAAAATAAATGTGTTTGGTGATTACTTTATTTATTTATAAATATAAAAATATCTAACTTACATTTTAGCGAAATAATTCCAGATAAATGCATAAAATATCATCAAATTCCAAAAAAAAACACCTGAAATTTAATTATTAATATATTATATTATAAATGATATTTAAGAACTTTAATAATGATCTCATAATTATATAAAATCAAAATTCAAGTCCTAAAAATTACTTCAATTCAAAAACTTACCTTAAAACGATTTTTGAAAAATTGAAAAAATGAAATTAAGTTAACATTGTCATATAATTGGTGACTCACCTCAGGTGGTGTGCACACCAACGTATATTATAGACAATGTTAACTTTCGCAGTTAGGTGTATAAGAATTAAGTCTCACATTTCATAATCATGAATACACAACAGTCTCTAATATCCTAGATAAAGCCTGACCGACCCAAATAATTTTGTATGCTACTTTGGAAAATCATTATATATATCTTTCACATAGATTTTTCAATTTTACACTTTCAAATCAATATTAGTATTTACACATCGTAGCTCATGTTGCCGGGTTTCGTCAGTCAAGGACACGCGTGGTTTATGTTTCGTGAATTTCATTTTAGAAAAGAACAATTCACAGATGTAAGTTGATTCAAGAGCGCTCACAACCTTTTGTACCAGATGTCTCATGTTTTTTTTGTGATGTGTTAAAAAATCAATTTTTGATTCTGATGTTTGAAAAATGTGTTTTAGTTCATTATTGGACCGAGTTAATTTTCATTTGCAGATTTTCTAGAATCAACTCGATATCAACTTGAATGGAAGGTGAAAATATTTCAATAATTTTGTTGTGTTTGCCTGAATTTATGAAATGACTGCCATAAGCTGTTATAAGTTTTCTTAATTTTTTGGCATATTTAGAGTCATTTTTATGTTCCAAATTTTAAATTATTTCAAAAACCAAAAATGTTGAACACTATTATTTTCAAATTGAGCTTCATCCTCAAATAAACGTTTCATACATTTTCCACGGTTTAATCACAATGTCACCATACTCTTTCAGGAATTTCAGGAATTGTCTATGCGAGAGTACCTTTCATCAAATGTAACTCACTGTTTATATCGACTACTGCTGAGAAAGACTTATATTTGAAAATAATTTTCTGTCATCTGGCACAACATCTTTTGAAATATATTCCAAGCTTTCTTTCACAAACTCACCATCCGAAGATGGTTTCATTCTTTTTGCAATCAGAAATGAAACAGAATAAGTGGCTTTAACAATATTAGATGGTTAATAGTTCAATAAATTTTAGTCATTTATAATTGTAAAAATAAATATGATTTCTTTAGATAAGCTACTCTTTGGACCAACAGCAAATGACGTTTCTCAAAATGATCAGTAACAAGGCATCCCAATTTATAACAATTAACTGCCAAAATATGCCAGTCATAAAGAATTCAGTGAAGCCGTTGAGAATATTCACTGATAATGACATAATATTAGACAGTTCAGATCAGATATTTTCTTATAAAGTTTTAGAAGACAATTGTCAAGTAAGTTTATTTCATCAATAACAATAAAAGGTCAAAATAATAATAATAATAATAATAATAATAATAATAATAATAATAATAATAATAATAATAATAATAATAATAATAATAATAATAATAATAATAATAATAATAATAATAATAATAATACAATAAAATGATAATTTAAGCCTTTTGCTGCAAATAATGTATTTAATGAAAATATTTTCGACTATAAGATAGTCCTTGTCAATCTCCTAACAAGGACTATCTTATAGTCGAAAATATTTTCATTAAATACATTATTTGCAGCAAAAGGCTTAAATTATCATTTTATTGTTTTAAATAATAAATGCTGCTACCAAGAAATCATCATTTAATTATAATAATAATAATAAATCAGTAGTTAGAAACATACGTAATATGCCAAAAAGTAGTGAGACTAATATAGAGAAACTGTCATTCATGCTTTTTTTCAATAAAGCTTCCAAAAACGTTTTACATATTTTCCCAGTAGATTGCTAGCCTACATAGAGTGTATTTTCGAAGAAAACCTGCAATTTTTCGGCTAGAAAGTTAGTGATTTTATTATGCAAATCCTCTTTTGAGGATAAATGACAATCTTTTAGGGTTTGCTTAGAGTGGTTGAATGAAAAAAAATCGAAAGAAAGTGGTTTTTTATCGGTTGTGGTGATGTTATGCAACAGGATATAAAGTTTTCAAATTCTTACTATAACACTCCAATCGACAGGCTACCATACCATTTATATGAAAATGTGGTGCAAAGCACAATACCTTTGTTTCCAGTAATGTCTATAGAGTATCTCTACAATCATGCAGACGTGCTGTAAGTTCTCTTGTTATGATTCTTCTTTAATTTTTGATCCTTTTCTTCAACTTTCCTTATTTTTGATCTAACTATGACTTCCTGAATCTTCAAGATCCACTATAGAGGATATGTAATCTCTAAATGCATTGAACCAGCATTTTATTGTAGATAATGAAAGACTTTTCACTGTAATCAAAATACAATTCCATTTGAATTTTATCTCGATCTTTTCATCTAATATTCTAAAATACAAAAAGCGAATAACACTGCAGTATTTCATACTTTCCAATAACATTTTCAAAGTAACGTAATGCATATAGTGAACAAAAAATGTTAAATTTAAACCAAATAAATTGAATTTACATGAATATATTGTACATTACTTCTTTACCATACTATAAAATTCATATTCACTTTCCTCTATTAGGCCCAAAACTTATTAGGCATACCACGTATAACCTATCGTTAGTAACTACCTCCTCATTTGTGGAAAGCATGCTTATGATAAAATATTTTTTGACATTAAATGAATGAATTTCTCTTAAGACTACTGTTAATTCACACTTGTGTTATTTATAAAGAAAATATATTTGCCTTTCAACTGTTTTAATAAGATTTTCGATCGACTGTTATAGAATTATTTGAAAATAAATGCAGCATTTTTTAAGAAAATCTATGTATAGTGTTAAGTAGTATGTTATTTTTTAGTTATGTAATGTAATAAGAAAATTGATGTGCCCGAAAGAGTCTCCGTTAAAACTTGTGGCGGGACAATCGGGGTGCAGGCTGTGTATTGTAACGCGACAATAGTATGTTAAAAAAATAAAATTAATATTCAACAATGATATAACTTTTATAAACTTTTATTAAATAAAACAAAATATAATACTACTTCAGAAATTAACGCTTTGTTTCCGATATTAATTCCGAGATTAGGTTGATTGGAATGGTCGAGATTTGGGGGAAGATTTTCAATTCGCTTTTTGTTCAAACGGTTTATGGAGTTTCTTTCAAATATTTTAACAGAAAAGATTTCCAGCGGTTCGTCAAATTCGTCGAGGATATATTGTTAATTAGGCATATTCATGAAAAATCATAATCATCATGGTTTTAATCTTGAAATATCGATTTTTAAATTTGTAATTTTTTTTCTATAGTGATAATTTACTATGGTAAATTATCACTATATAGTTTGTTTTTTTAAAACATAAAATAAAAACCTTCTCCACGTACAACGTGAAGAATTGTTATTTGCATTCATACCATACGATTAACAAAACCAAAAAAAATAAAGAATTACAATACATTACATATAGGTTTAGTGGTTTTGTAAAAAGTTAGAAAATAATAATGCAAATGTTGTTTTAAAAACTCTGTACAAACCATAAACAACATCAATAAAATATCATAAAAGATAATATATTTCCACCTGCAAACTTTTATTAACAATGGAAAATCAATATTTTAATCATACAAAATTCCATGAATTGGGGAAGTGGTTCAATTGTTTAAATCTCTCATCTAGATATTGGAGTCGTATCCAAGAAAGTATTAAAAATTTGAAATTTAAACATTTGCTTTAACCCTTTTTTTGCATTAACCCTTCCTGTATTTGACATTATAGTTTGCTACACAATCGCGCCTACTCCAAAAGCCGGTACTGGTTATTAATACACCATTTCCAAATTGAACCTGCTACAAGCAAAATGAGTTTAGATAAGAATGCAGTAAATGAAATAAATGAGTTGAAGTGTGTTTGATTATTTGATTGAGTGTATTCAATCAAGTATGTTTAATTATTCACGTGCTTTTGTCTATGTTTGTATATGTTTGTCTATTTTTTATGTATGTGTTTGCATACATCGAGCATTGTTCACAGTTTTTGGTGTATGGTAGATTCAATTTAGAAATAATGTATTGTTGATATTGTTATTTTAATTACTATTTTTTAAAGTAAATATTGTTTTAATTATTCATTGAAATTGTAATGATTTTATTTTTACTTAATGGAAATTATTTTATGTTTATTGAAAAAGTTCTTTTAATAGCATAACTCACAAGATTTGAGTTCAACGCGGCTGGAAATTACATCGCGACCTACACGGCTCCCTATTAAAGATATTGAAGTTGACATAGAGAACGTCCGGTCAGAAAGATCACAGATCGAATACAATATTGAAGAAGTCTGCTTCTATTAATTAACTTTCAATGTTGATATTTGATTATTTATTTGTTTAAATGTGATTTTAGTTCGATAATTTGTGCAATTTCATTGATTTTATTCGAATTAATCAATACTTTCAATTGATTGATCGATAATTTGTAAAGTATAGTTTCATTCAATAATATTGTATTTTATAATTCTTTTAATTATTGTTTTAATTTATCTTTAGTAGATAATAGTGTCATACCTGGGTCACTTTTTTTTACCCCTCCCTACTTACTACTTACTAAATAATAGTAATCGATGAATTTTAAATTATGTTTATTTATTTTTTTAATATTATTATTTATTTATTTAAATTCTTTTTATTTTAATTTAATTATTTAATTACTTTATTTAATTATTACCTTTACTTCATTTTTAACTGGTCTTAATTTTATTGATTAACTACTTTATTTTATTTATTACATTTATTAATTAATACTGTCACTTCTATATTAATTAATTAATTTTATTATTTGATTTAATTACCGTATTAGCCCGAATATAACGCTACAATTTTTAACATTTTATTTTTATTAAATTTTGGTTTGAATTAATTAAATTTATTGTCATGAATATAACCTATGTATTACTTTTAATTACCTAACCAAACGCTTATCTGATTGAATTTCCCTTAATTTTAATTTTTTTTTCTAAATTCGGGGTCGCGTTATATTCGGGCTAATACGGTATTTAAGTAATTTTATTTTTTTTTCCTTTTATTAATATTATTATTATTTATATTCTGACTCATTTTTTTATTATTATTTTATGTTTTATATATTTTCAATATTCATAAGTTATGAGAGATAGTGGACTCACTCTGCAAGAAGAAAACAATAGGGCGATGCTGGAGTGTATCGATCGTTTCCATTCTGAACTCCAGGCCAGATCAACAGCGATCAAGGAAGTAGCAGATATGTTTGAGGCTGTTCAAGCCAAGAATCTTTCTAAGAAGGAATCCGTGTTACCCGCAATAATGCTGATACTGAAATTGATTTGATTTCGATATTTAGCTAATTCCACATATTGAAACTCATACTTACACAATTTAGATAAATCTAAGATTGTTTGACCGATGTAACTTGGCATATCTAGATATATTGATTCTTTATTCAGTATCGCTGCAATTAAATCACCCGCAAATTTTATACATTTTCGGAAAGTTGACTTTGAGACGTATGTAATCATCTTTTATTGGTTATTACACAATCTTAATGTTATTCTTTTCTTTAAATTTTTTACAGTCTTGCCATATAGACTATTATAATAATAATTTTTATCCAAAATATTTGTGGATTCAGCTATGAGTTTGGTGTTAGTATCGACATAACCTTTGAAAATATGCTCTTGCTTGAATATGATAGCCCAATGAATATTGACAACTTTTACTCCTAAGGATAAACATATTTTCAGTAATGGCCAATGCTCTACATAGTTCTGCTTTGGACAATGTGTTAACAATATTTTCGCCACTTTTGTTACGCATTTCATTTCTGCTGGTATTGGAAAATGATTCAATGAGTCATGAAGTTATTCGGTATTTCTAAATCATCGAACGAAAGCAATACTTAGCCCGAATTCTTGAAATCTTCCAAAATACTATCAACATTGTCATGAATCCAACTGAAATGTCCACGGGGTAAACTTTGACTTGATGTCAATATATAACTCTACATCTTCACTTTTTTCCTTATTGCTTATTGACAAATGTCAAACTACCACGAATTTCAACTTCATAGAAATTATACATTTCCATGTTTTGCAATAATTGGTTTATCTAAAGTAGCGGTTCTTAAGGATTTTTGGTCACGACCCAAAATCCTAAAATATTTCTCCAAACGACCCAAAAAAATTTTTAAATAATTAAAGTACTCAAAAAAATGCCTTTGAAATTTATTTGGTTTCATTGATTCGGCACTTAAAATGGTGCCACATAAAACACATTGAGGTATATATTCGCCTTTTACAATTATATATGTAAATCCCAAATCTTCTTTATATTCATGCTTTTTCATAATGAGGAATATAATTTTTCAATTTTAATAATTTTTTTAAATAGAAAGTTATAATACAGTTTTTTAAATTATGTAAATTTCTGTATTAATTTTTTGAATTGAATATTTTAAACAATACTCTTAAGAATAAACAAATTTAATTTTTAAACTTTCTTCTGAATGATCATTAAAAAAGCTATTTTTGGTTATTAGTCATAAGAATTTTCTTATAAAGCAAATTTTAAGCTAAAGTTCGCTTGAAATGTAAAAAATTTTTCAAAGAATATTAAATTTGCCTCAATTTGTCAAAATGCTCCGCGACCCAAGAAAAAATGCTCCACGACCCAAAAGTAGGTCGCGACCCACGTTTAAGAACCGTTGATCTAACGTCATTAATGCCGAATTCAACGACATTTTGGGAATTCCAAAGAACTACAAAGGTTCCAATCGGTTATAAACCAAAGACTCGAAATTACAGAAAGAAATCAGTTTATATAAAGTTTCTATGGTGTATCTATTAGGTGTAGGTATATATTAGTGTATCTATTAGATTTTATTAGAAACACATCAAGTTTCAAATATATTATCATATAATCCAATACAATTCGTTTCGTTCCAAATTTTCTTTGCTTTTTGGTATTCATCTTCTGTAACTCCATTCAATATTAGTGTTAATTCATACTTAGTCTCCAAAACTTTCAAAGATTTCAACTGTAGTTCCATTGAATACCATTCATGTTAATGGTAAACTGTTCAATGTCTTGACAGCTTTAGCTAATGAGTCATTTACAAACTGGTATGAATCAATAAACCGTATTGTCAGCCCGCTAACATATAACATGACAAGAACTTTTCACTACTAATTGGGATACATGATCAATTCCAATTAGAAAATTTATTTAATCCATATTTGAGGATATGATGCAAGTCATAATCACACTAATTATGAAAAACTACAGAAAATAATTCTATGATCTTTCTAGATATATTAAATTTTTTACATGCAGGACTAATATACTTTCCCGTAAAATAGTCATGATCTCTAACCTTATCTACTATCTTTTTCTTGCATAAATAACAGATTTCACGTATATCAAATGAGTATTCTTCATCCAATGTAAATAGTGACGTTGGTTTCCCCCCTCTTCTTTGTAATACGGAAGTACAATTTTTGTTGCTATATCTGCCACTTTTGTCAAAAATTTATAAACACAGTTTTGACCAACGAATTGCTGATAACTTAATGCTCCAGTAAAAATTTTGATTAAAATCACTTGAAAAAGGCAGTGCCGAAAATTCGTGAATATCAAAAAAACATCTTTCCTGATTCATAGTCAAGTTTTTTAAATAAACACAAAGTCAATTGAAAAGAGATCAGTGGTGAAAATTGAAAAAGGTTCTTATAATACTAATATAATTACTAAAAAATTGTTTAAATTAATTATTTTTCATTATTTTGAATTATTTAAAAAATCTTACAAAATTTACTATATTTATCAAAGTTTATTCATTTATTCATTAATTAATTTTGAAAGTCTATTACAATAAATATTCAATCTAAAAATGCTTACATTGGTCATTTATCGTCACAGTTGACATAGTTGAATGAGCATAAAATCTTCCATCTTCAATTTTGGGTCAATAAGTTGATTCATCAGCATGATTGTCAACGTCCATATTTAAGTCATCTTAATTAATAATAATTAATACTCCAAATAAAAAAATATTGCCATTTCTATCTATATTTCTTTCAATACTTGATCTTTTAATTAAATTGAGAACATTTAAATTACCTAAAATTAATAATTAAACATAAATAATTAAAATTTATATTTACCAAGACTTCGTGCATATCCTCAAACAATCAAAACATTTCTTAGGATTGAGTTCATTTTAAAAGTTGGGTTATGGATATTAATGGTATTAAAATGAAAGCCTTCTGATTACACATACCAACCAATAAAAATTGAGTAAGGTAAGAAATTATTTTGAATCAATCAAATAACTCTCACATACAACACACGTATCAGTATGTAACTCACATACATACAGATCATAACCCCACAACAACTAATCAAAATTATGCATTGGTGTATATATGAGCAATAACTATAAATTTATTAACAGATTAACCTTTAAATTACTTTATTTTAAACTTTATTATAAAGAGTGAATATTTCTGCGACCAAAATGTTATAGTTTACTAGGAAATACGAATACAGCAAAAGCAAAGGGTGAACATTGAAAGAAACATACATTAAACATCAGTCTATTCTGGATTATCACAATGGATTGAAAGTAATTTAGAATAAGTACCAGCAACTACCAGTTGTAGTTTCCTAACTACTAAAGTCGCGCTTACAAATAATGATGATAAAAGGGTTTGAGTAGGAAAGAATAAAAGTCTGACATACTGTCATTATTGATATCGAACATGTGTGAAAACTTCAGAATAATCATCAAAGTTCTAATCAAACTGTTTATCAAACTGTTCATAAAATCATTGACTAACTTGTGATTATTATTGTTATTAACATATTGATTTAATAAATATATACTCATATATTTGTTTTGTTGTTATTATAGATATGATTTTAGATAATAATTATGGTATATAAACTGACTAGCTATTATGGATGTCATGAATATTAAAAATATATAAAACATAAAATAATAATAAAAAAATGAGTCAGAATATAAATAATAATAATAATAATAATAATATCGTCACAGACACTCATTATAAGCCATATTTTATTGGATTCAAAGTTTCTAACCACTTGCTTATTGAATATGAATAGTAGTCAAAATGGAATTTGAAAGCCCGATCGTTCTCACGACCGCCAGAGGCGTTCGTTCGATTGCTCAGATTGAACTTTCAAATGTCATTTTACTACTACTCTAAAAAATAATAATTCTTAGTAATTCTTGGTAATTCCATAAAAATAATAATAATTTTTGGAAAATAATTCTTGGAAAATTCTTGGATTCGGAAAAATTTGTATGAACTTGGGAAATTTTGAATTATGTACTCGGAAAAATTCTCGGGCTCCAAAAATTATTGACTTGGAAAATTCTTTGTTTCGGAAAATTCACAGACTCGGAAAAATATTCTTAAGGAAACTTGCAAACACTTGTAATAAAAATATTTCGAAATCTCATAATAATATTCATAATATTTATACAACTAATGAAATTTTAATATTTGATACATCAAAATCACTCAAATTCGTATCATATTTTTTATTAATTTCTTCCAACCTATTACAGTGAAACCTCTCTAATAGGACCACCCTTGGTTCCGGACCAAAAGTGGTCTTTACTAGAGGTGGTCCTATTAGAGAGGATTTTATTTTTATAAAGAAAACTAGACTTAAATTGAAGATTTTATTATAAAAACTCATCTAATGTTGTTTGTCTCTTCGATTTGGCTTCACTGTTATCAAAAACTATCATATTCGTCAACTTTTGTTCAGCTTGAAACATTATGTCAACTAATTTATTGTCACCCAGTTCCATTCCAAGATTCTTAATCTGCTGAATATAAGATAAAGATGTTTTTAATCAATTTTTGGTAATCAGATTCTTCTTCGTTTGGTTCAGAAACCTCACTTGATGCATCATCCAAACTAGTGTAAGAAGAAATCAGTTTTTCTTCCCAGTCACTCTCAAAACAGTTTTGTTCAAGAGAAATGTCAAGCTCACTAAGGTCAAAGTCAAAATCAAGCTTCTTAGCTAAATCTGTTACGTCTTGTTCGATCTCAGTTATAATATCTGGTTTAACCGTGATATCCGAGCAGAACCCACATTTTTTAAAATAGCTCTCAACTGTTGACGGCTTAACAGCATTCCAAGACTCCTTTACAAACTCATTATTGTTCCAAAGCTCCTTTATTTCTTCTTTGTTAACAATGATATTGTGGACTTGCGTTTTACTACAAGAAAATCGTCTTGCAATAAGTCTCTGTCCTTCTCCTCGCTCAGAAGATTTAATAACATTCATCTTCTCGCTCAATGTAAGCTCCTTTCTCGTTTTTTTTACTCCCATTTTAATTTTAAAAAAATATTTAAACAAAAAATATTTAAACAAAAAATATTTAAACAAAAAATATTTAAACTAAAAATATTTTTTACGAAAAGTGGTCTTAACGAGAGGGGTGGTCCTATTATGGAGGGTTATTTTTCCCAGTAAACTACTGTGTAAATTTGGTTCCGAAGAAATAGAGGTCTTAACTAGAGGTGGTCTCTTTAGGGAGGTGGTCTTAAGTAGAGGTTTTTACTGTAATAAAATTTATTTTAACCAGCTTTTTGAACTTTCCCACCAAGCTTTATCAAAAGTATAATTTATTATTGAGGGTTTTGTATAGCCTTTTATTTTTTTATGAAGACTATTTGGATTTTTTTTCTAAATCTAGAATATCTAGAAAATACATTTTAGATTTTAAATTTTTAAATTTTAAATTTATTTCTTTTTACCCATTTTAACTTTAAAATATCCTAATTTTACATCATCAATATAATTGTTAATTTTATCTATTCGTTATTAATTAATTCTAAAATTATCGAATCATTATCCCCGTGGTATTTTAAAATTACATTGATA
>CAUHTR010005400.1:0-13705 GCA_959609185.1 Schmidtea polychroa | reverse complement strand
GTTCAGAAACCTCACTTGATGCATCATCCAAACTAGTGTAAGAAGAAATCAGTTTTTCTTCCCAGTCACTCTCAAAACAGTTTTGTTCAAGAGAAATGTCAAGCTCACTAAGGTCAAAGTCAAAATCAAGCTTCTTAGCTAAATCTGTTACGTCTTGTTCGATCTCAGTTATAATATCTGGTTTAACCGTGATATCCGAGCAGAACCCACATTTTTTAAAATAGCTCTCAACTGTTGACGGCTTAACAGCATTCCAAGACTCCTTTACAAACTCATTATTGTTCCAAAGCTCCTTTATTTCTTCTTTGTTAACAATGATATTGTGGACTTGCGTTTTACTACAAGAAAATCGTCTTGCAATAAGTCTCTGTCCTTCTCCTCGCTCAGAAGATTTAATAACATTCATCTTCTCGCTCAATGTAAGCTCCTTTCTCGTTTTTTTTACTCCCATTTTAATTTTAAAAAAATATTTAAACAAAAAATATTTAAACAAAAAATATTTAAACAAAAAATATTTAAACTAAAAATATTTTTTACGAAAAGTGGTCTTAACGAGAGGGGTGGTCCTATTATGGAGGGTTATTTTTCCCAGTAAACTACTGTGTAAATTTGGTTCCGAAGAAATAGAGGTCTTAACTAGAGGTGGTCTCTTTAGGGAGGTGGTCTTAAGTAGAGGTTTTACTGTAATAAAATTTATTTTAACCAGCTTTTTGAACTTTCCCACCAAGCTTTATCAAAAGTATAATTTATTATTGAGGGTTTTGTATAGCCTTTTATTTTTTTTATGAAGACTATTTGGATTTTTTTTCTAAATCTAGAATATCTAGAAAATACATTTTAGATTTTAAATTTTTAAATTTTAAATTTATTTCTTTTTACCCATTTTAACTTTAAAATATCCTAATTTTACATCATCAATATAATTGTTAATTTTATCTATTCGTTATTAATTAATTCTAAAATTATCGAATCATTATCCCCGTGGTATTTTAAAATTACATTGATACGTTTTCCAGAGAACATTTATACATTTATACATTACTAATTTTAAGAATTCCAAAATAACAAATTCAAAAAAATTAAATTTTCAAATTTTATTGTAAATATTTTTAAATGAACAGCTGCACAATTCTCTGAAAATATTTTAATTCTTTCAAATCCTATTTTTGCAGTCAAATTTTCAAAACGTTCTTTATTATTTACTATTTTAATATTCTGGCGACTTTTGACATTTCCCAAAGTCTTGCCATAAAATGAATTGTATAATAATTTATAAAAGAAATCACCAAATTTATCTTTATTTCTATATTGGCTTCAAATCTTTATTCTATATTAAATTCTATATAAGATTTGAGCCATTTTGATAATATATATTTTGAGTTTTGAATGGACCTTGTCCAAAATCATTCTTATTTAAATACCAGTCCAACATTCTGTTGAGGTCTGTAAATTAAAATAAATTTAAATGGAATTTAGATTGAAAATCTAAATAAAAAGTAAGTGAAGAAAAAAGAGAGACAAATAAAAGCGTGATCATGCACAGAATTGATAATAAAGGAAAGTGTGATGGAAGCAGTATTAGAAAATGCCAAAAGCAATTGCGAAAGGCAAGAATCTGGAAATTCGAGAAAAATCAATAAATTGTAAAATCATCGAAATCGAATTGGGAAAACGGGACAGGTATAGATTAGCTAATGGTCAACAAGATGATGATTAGGGATTTATCAGAAAATGGTTAGGAAGGGTCGAAAAGCATTCAAATGTGTAAAAACAGAAAACGTTAATTAATTAATTAATTGGCTAATAGAAAACCCGAGCTATTGGGAAACCCGAGCCAATGGAGAACCCGAGATATGAAGGAAACCCGAGCTGGGTAAACAAGAAGAAAAGTAAACAGAAGGAAGACTTGGGCCCATTAGCTTGACACAATGATTAATTGGAAAAGATCAAGGAGAAGATAGTGCGTGTAGAAAGGCCGGAAGGGCCATTAATTATCTTGGTTCGTTGGACCATTATGGGTGACAGCCGAAGCAGATACGTGGAAACAAATGTCAAGTGAAAGATTGGCTCGGCAATAACCATTTGTCATCCCGATTTCGAGGAGTATATAAGGAAAGGGAAAATCAGAGCAAATCGGCATTTTGCTTTAGGTAGGGTAAGAAGAAACCGAGCTTAGGAAAAGGCGAAAACGAATTTAGGAGATTAGGGAAAAAGAAGAGATAGAATAAGAAAAAAAGCGTGAAAAGGATCAAATCAAACAGAAAAAGAGGAAAACGTTGGTCAAGAGAACCTAAGAGAATAAAAGGTAATTATTATCTTTATCAAAGCATCAACACCGAGCGGAGAATCGGTCAAACGTAACTTTGATTATTGATTGTAAAGTGTTGAGAAAAGATTGTAAATTTTGTTAATCCAATATACGTTGGGTCGTTATTGTTTTGATTTAAAGGACACGAGGAGTCAGAGGTAACCGACTTAAATTAACTAAAAACCCAACAATTCTTCCTTCTACAACATAATTCTTTTTATAATTTTGTGTTTGAATTAATTTTTCTGTTGTTTTGTATTCATTTGTATTATTTTCAACTTGCCATGGAGATAACAACTCATTGGGAACTTTTATTTTCTCTGGACAAAATGGAAAATATCTAGTTTTATCATGTAATTTATCGGAATAATTTAAATCAACTTCATAAATATGTCCTACCACAGATTTTTTTTATTGTTGATATGTTAAATCTTCCATCCACACCATTTCACCATTTGGAAGGTATTTAACAATTGCTGTTGGATATAAAGAATTCGCATCATATTTTTTATCATGTTTTATTTTAACTAAACATATATTTCTGAAATTTTCGAATACATCAGTTAAAAGAAGTACAACCATCCTTAAATAATTTAGGATATAATGTTTCAAGGTTTTACGTTTTAACAACTTCCAAGATTCTTGAGCATAATTATAATCTTCTTCTGATATATCTGATTGTTTTAAATGAGAATAAACTTCTTTCATGTCCAGTAATTTTTTCTATTTCATTTTTTTCTTCTACTTGTTTAAAATCTTTACCTGAAATATATTCATAAGGATTAATTCCTTTTCTTATTTGACCAGTTGTTGCTTTAAATTCTTTGGGTTTTAAAAGTGATGCTAAATAATCCAATCCGAAAGCCATCATTCTATATGAATCTAAAAATCCCAACACTGAATGATATATATCTTTCATCAGTGCTTGCTAAAACTTTACTAATTCTTGGTGCTAAGTCTGTAAATATTAAATGGTTGTCATATCCACTAGCATTATGAAAATAAATTCGTACAAAATCAATCATTTTATCTTGTAGATTGCATGGCTACAATACCTCTATAATTATTTTTTTCTTCGAGGTGATTGTGGTCTCGAACTTTCACAACATCTAAAACAAATTCCTTTTTACAAAATTAACAAACTGTTGAATTATTTTCATCTTTTAAATCTTCATCTTTTAAATCTTTATCTTTTAAATATTTATATTTAAAATTTATTGGGAAATCAAGTCTAAGTATTTGTTTGAATATTTCATTTCATACACTAATAGTTTTGAAAATTTTCTCACCGCATCTTTACCATAATATTCATAATATTTTGATTTAATTAATTTGGGTTGATTACTTTGTATATGTAATCCATATCAAAATCCTTTTTGCTCTAATCTTTCATCATTTTCCCAATTCCAACATTCAAAATCAGCATAGCAAACAAATGGTACTTTATTTTTATAATGATATTCCTTAAAAGATTTGTATTCATATTTGTATTGTCAAGAAACACGATCATTTGTTAAGAAAAATTTAAATAATAATTAGGGAAGTTCAAACAATCAACGGATCAAAAAAATATTTGAAAACCGTTAATAATTCAACTTCGACAACTTCAAACAATATGGCAGCAAACATGAGTATATCAATATTTCGATTTCCATTGTTAATTTTAAATTATTTTATTGTTTAATAAATTTATTAATTATGTTTCATTATCTAAATAAATTTCATAAAATATTTTGACCATCCATAAAACCTTCAAAATCACCCTTGTGTTGCCATTATATACCTTGAATAATAAACCTTGGAAACCCCACTGAAAACACTTTAAAATAATACCTCATTCACCTTTTTACGATAGTTGAAACAGTTTTTATTCTCCCTTAAAGGTTGGTGATATATCCCTTATTTATTGCCCATTGCACACAGACAATTTTTTACCCCAAAAATATGACGTGTGTGTGACCTATATAATTAAATATAGAAATAAGCCTTTGCCCTTGTGGGCCCATGGTTTTAAAGTCTATTTTAGATATATACTTTTCGATATATGCCGTATTTATTGCCCATTACATACAGACAATTTTTCTACCCCTAAAACTATATAGTGTGTGTAAGCTTTATATTGATTAAACTATATAGAATATGTTTAATTTGATTGACCTACATAAAAACAGAAAACTTTTGATAAAAATTCCACAAAAAATCAATAAAAATCATAAATGTGGATTGACATACATAAAAAAATCTTTTTTTTAATAATTGGAGTTGGCGGTTTTAGTGAAAAATTAAAAACTTGTTATTTAATAAATTTATGTCAGATTTAAAGATGGATTTAAAGTTGGATTTAACTGGCGATCACGCCGAAAATCAGAACATCAACGCCATTTCGAAATCGACAAAATCACTAATGGAATGCCTACCGAAATCATGCCAAGACATGCTCACACTGAACATCAGATGATATGATGGACGAGGTTTAAAAGAAGCCGAAGAATGAATCAGGGATATAGAAGAATGACCGCTGACAAATGGACAGCGATTGACAAGTACTTTCGATGTGTTATTGGTGGCAGAAGCAAAGACATTGTGGGGAAAGATCAGAGAAGCAGAAACAACAGATGTGAAAGCCAAAGCGTGGTTCTTACATACGTTCACAATTACAAAATCAATAACTGACAAAATCAGAGAATTGGAACTGGAAGATGATGAAAGGTTTGCAGCTTTTCAGATAGGGCTAAGGAAAGCTTTAGCTAAAGTTGTAAATACAGGACGATCAGAAGAAGATATTGTTCAAGATCTCATCGTAAATAAAGCACGCGATGCGAGACTGCGGGAGACTATTGACGAAACCAGAAACAAAAATTGAAGAAACGAGATCATTGGCGAAAATTTTTGAAAGTAACAAAAATGGAAACAATAAAACGGAATTTATTAAAGCAATCGGTCAAAGAACATACGCTAGCGTGACTGAGGGAGGGCAGATGAGAATTCAAAAGAATACCCAAGATCTCATGCCTACATCACCACAAAGAAGACTATCAGAAGAGTCATTTAGTCACCCCAGATCAAGAAGAGACAAACATCCTATACGCGGACCAATACAATACGAAGGAAATAACCATGGCGAAAGGGGACACGGAAGGTATGAGTGTCCACTGGGAAATAAATGTCTGATTTGTGGCAAGGAAGGACACGGGTTCCGAGATTGTTTTTCGTTACGGATAGCGTGCATTGAAGAAGAAGATTCAAAATCTGAAAGAAGAGATTACACCGAGAACAACCAGGATTTCAGAATGTCTCACAGCGACATGGAAGATAGATAAAATGTCCCTGAGAAATATACTATATTGAGAGGAGACCGAAAAACATCACCGGCTCCATGGGTTTCATTTTGTCGGTGGAGTCAAGACAATAAAAAAATGAAATGAACGACGAAGAGACGAGGCAAGAGAAGAGATGTACCAGGCGGAAGGTGGAAGAAATTAGAGTAAAATAATGTTGAATAATGCCGAAACAGAGATGTTATGGAACTCAGGAGCATCAGTAACAGTCATGAGCAATAATTTGTGGGAGAAAATAGGCAAACCAGAACTTCAACGTAGTATGATATTATTAGGCGGAGTTTATTCAACTGGAGGTGAAGAAGCAATGGGATACATGACTCTACCGGCCACATGGAACCAGAAGACCAAAATAATCAAAGTAATAGTGGTAAAAGAGATCAAGCCCGAATTCATAGGGCATTGATACAATGAAAGAGTTTATAGTAAAGTTAGTGAAAATCAATAATATAGAAACTTCATTGATAAACAAAATCTACACTGATGAAGAAAGAATAAATAAAGCACTAGTGGCGATGGCAGGTGAGAATAGTAAAGATATTGAATGAATGATCAAGGAATACATCGGAATTTTTAGAGCATCGAAATTTGATCTAGGATTTACAAACTTAGTTCGATATGAGATGTGGATAACAAGAGACCCAATAATGCAACATCCTCGACGTCATCCAATGCACAAGAAGAAAAGGATTGAAGAGCTGATAAAAGAGTTAATGAAAGCAAATGTTATTCGGTGTTGCAAGAGTCCTTGGAATGCCCTGTTAGTGATAGTAAGGAAGACAGATGGATCTATCAGGATGTGTGTAGATTATCGTGGATTGAATTTCATAACAGAAAAGGAGTCATTTCTGATGCCTAATACCAAATTCTTACTAGACTGTCTCGCGAATGCAAAAATATTTTTGTCAATCGATTTAGGTCAGCGTATTATCAAGTGGAGTTGGCTCCTGAAATTCAAGAAATGACTGCATTCAGTACAAGAGAAGGACAATTTTGCTTCAATAGACTACCGTTTGGCTTAGCAACATCCCCTGCGACATTCCAGAGACTGATGCACACAGTGCTAGAAGGAATGCCATTCAAGCGAGTAGTAGTTTACCACGATGAGCTATTAAGGGAAATATTCAGAAGACTTCAAATGGCAGGACTGAAGATAAATCCAGAAAAATGAAAATTCAATAAAACAGAATTGTGTTTCCTTGGTCACACAGTTAATGAGAAGGGTATCCAGACAAACAGAAAGAAAAGCAGAAGTACCAAAATGTTCAAAACAATTGAGATCGTTTCTCGGATTAACGAACTACTATAGAAGATTCATCAAAGACTATGCCAAAATCACCGAACTATTATACGCTGCAACATATAAACAAGATATAAATTGGACTAAAGAATTCAATGAGAGCTTCCAAACTCTGAAAAGACGGTTGTGCGAAGCACCTATCCTTGATTTTCCAAGAGAAGATAGGACTTTTTTCCTAGACACAGACACTAGTTTCGGAGCCATTGGTGCAGTTTTAAGTCAAATTACAGAAGATGGAGAAGAATATGTCATAGCTTATGTCTCGAGACATATGTCATCACGTGAAAAGGGATACTGTGTAACCAGGAAAGAACTGCTCGCTGCAGAACAGACACAAGGATGGTATGCAGATTTCTATGTCAGATTTCTATCACCTCATCGAGTCGAACTACATTCACAAGAAGGAACGAAAGAAAGAAGAATCGAGTGGCTGAAGAATTGGAAAAAGTCTTTTAAGAAAGGGAGAGTTAGATATCTTTTTGATTTAATAATTGGAGTTGGCGGTTTTTGTGAAAAATTAAAACTTGTTATTTAAAAATCCTTTGATTAAATATATATTGTTGGTTTACAGATTTTTGCTGAGAAATTTATGATGTAAATCAAATTATTTTAAAAATGAATTGGAATTAACTAACGACCACGCTGAAAAATAAAAATTTAAAACAACCAAGTTGTTGATGAAATGTTTACCAAAATCATGCCAATATATGCTCACTTTAAACATCCGAGGATATCGTGGATGAAGACCAAAAGAAGCTGAAGAATGACTGTTGATAAATGGACAGCGATTGTCAAGCACATTTGATATGTTATTACTTACTGAACCGAAGACATTGTTGGGAAAATACCTGAAAAAACAGAAACAACAAACGAAAAGGTCAAAATTTTGTTCTTAAATACGCTCACAATTATAAAATCAATGACTAACAAAATCAAAGAATTGGCAGTTCTGGAACAAGATGAATTCAGGGCGAGGAGAAGAAGATATTGTCAGTAGATGGATTGGGCACCGCTGGCACAGGGCACCGCTAGCACAGTACCCCCCCCCCCCGGTCGTCATATTTTTCAAAAATATGCTAAGTCGAAAAGTACATTTTTTTTTAAAACAAAGACATATGACTCATCAAGGTCATTGAAACAAAGACCATGACTCATATTATGACTCATCAAATTTCTCAAGGTCATTTAAACAAAGACCATGACTCATCCTATGACTCATCAAGGTCATTTTCAAGGTCGTATGACTCATAATGTGACTCATCAAGGTCAAAAATTTTTTTTCAAGGGCATTTAAACAAAGACCATGACTCATCAAGGCCATTTTCAAGGTCGTATGACTCATACTATGACTCATATGACCTTGAAAAATTTTTTTCAAGGTCATATGACTCATAGTATGACTCATCAAAATTCTCAAGGTCATTTAAACAAAGACCATGACTCATATTATGACTCATCAAGGTCATTTTCAAGGTCAAATGAGTCATAATATGACTCATATGGCCTTGAAAAATTTTTTCAAGGTCATCTGACTCATCCTATGACTCATCAAGGTCATTTTCAAGGTCATATGAGTCATAGTATGAGTCATATGACCTTGAAAAAATTTTCTCAAGGCCAAATGACTCATACTATGACTCATATGACCTTGAAAAAAAGTTCTCAAGGTCATATGACTCATAGTATGACTCATCGAAATTTTTCAAGGTCATTTTCAAGGTCATCTGAGTCATCCTATGACTCGTCAAGGTCATTTTCAAGGTCGCATGACTCATCCAAGGTCATTGCCAAGGTCATATGAGTCATCGCGATGACTCATCAAGGTCATATTATTATTTTTAAAAATATTATTATTTTTATTATTATTTTTAAAAATATTATTATTTTTAATTTTTTTTTTTCAAAGTTCCCGCCAACGAAAATTAATAATCGATAGCTCATTTTAAAGCTCAATCCAAGACCTTTCGAATGAGCTATATATCTTGTTACTATTATTATTATTATTATTATTATTATTATTATTATTATTATTATTATTATTATTATTATTATTATTATTATTATTATTATTATTATTATTATTATTATTATTATTATTATTATTATTATTATTATTAATCTATATACTCCGAGTCTATATACTCCTAGTCTATCCGACAAAATATTTTGTCCCCCTATGGGTAATGCTCACAAGGGTACTGGTCACGCTCAACAAATCAACAAATCAACAAAACATACATTTATTTAAACAATAAAATAATGTAAAATTAACAAAGGTAAACTAAATATTGATGTACTATTCGCAGCAATATTGTTTGAAATTGGTAACGTAGAATTGATTTTCATAGATTCTATTGATCCTTTGATTGTTTGAATTTCTCTTAATAATAATTCAATCTTTTTTAACAAATAATCATGCTTCTTATCAATTATTTTCATATTCATTTTATTTTCAACAATAGAGTTATTGAAAACCTTAATATGATCAATCAATTCAAATTTTATATTTTGTATATATTCAAATGATAGTTCATAACTGTTTTCTAAATTCTCCAATCTTTGAGATATTCTTTTTCCTGGATGCTTTGACCATTTTGGTTTGTCGAGAATATATAAAATATCCATCAACTTGGCTGTATTCGGACAAACACATATTGATTTATTAAAAGACTCCACTGTTATTGTTGTATTGTGTGAGCACACACTCGTTATAATAATTAGCAATATGAATATAGTTTTCATGGTGTATCAAATCAAAACCTTTCTTTTACATTTATAGTCTATCAACCAATCAAAATCATCCGGTATTAGTATAAATAAAACATCATATTTTAAATTATTGTAAAAATGTCTCAATTTATGGAAAATCTTTTAAGAGAACTCGTCAACAGGAATATTATGGAAAGCCTATGTTTCCTGGTCGATCGGACCGAAAAGATTATAGAAGGTAATCACATATATTATGAAGATGTGATCAATTCTGATTGTCTCGAAACCAAAAAATTCTATTTTAATAGAATTTTTAACTGTCTATGCGACGATCAGATGAAGTGGACCCGAATACTAGTAGGGTTCGCTTATATGAAAATAATAATCCAAAGAAGTCTATGGGACTCCGAGCACTATTATCAGTGGTCTCAAGAAGTAATACTTTTATAATTTATATTTTATTAATATTTATTTTCTAGATAATCAAGTCAAAGTTTCAACCATGGATTGAAGCCAATGGCGGATGGGGCGTATTCAATCAACTCGCCAGAAATGCAAAGAAATCGACGAGCACAAAATGAAGTTTAAAACCTATGTAAAACTTGCAACAGGTGTTGCTATTTTGTATGTTATATCTCGATTTTTAAATAAAAATTAATATTTGTTTGTTTGATTTTTAAATAAATTTTTAAATAACATTTTAAATAAATTTACAAACACTAATTAACTAAGATTTATTAATTAACACATTCACAGTCGTCATCTCCACATTTCATTATATTTTCAACGACATGATCAATACAATCATTCGTAATATTATCATTAGATTCATCTTTAGATTCATCTTTAGATTCATCTTTAGGTTCCTCTATAGGTTCATCTATAGGTTCATAGATTTCCTCATCAATTTCTTGAGTATCGGTTTCTTGAGTTTCTTCCTCATCATCAAATCCTGTATCTTGACTCTCAACTAACCAGCCGATATTTAAGGCATTTGTAATAGATAATATGTCCTCAATTTTCACACCAGATATTTCTGCTAACTTTTCCAACAAAAAGTTGATTAAAAATTCTAAATAATAAATAATTCGGTAATTAATTAATCATGTTAACCTTTTTCTGCAGTCATTTTCATCACTTTAAAACTATATTATAATTTTGTTTGTAGATTTTCTTTGTTAAATTTGCATGTCATTTGCATTTATGTTGCAATTAATAAAGAGAAAAACAAATCTGACTAATACATTTATTAAATATAACATTAAAATATTTGTGAAAGTCTAGCAGACATAATTTTCCAAATAGGAGAATATACATCATTATTATCAACTTTATATCCCTGGATTGCAATTGTTATATACCAATTTTCATTTTCTTTGAAACTGATTTCATCAAAAGCATCATAAAATCTTGCATATCTATTGTTGAACCATGCATGTTGATTACATGATAGATTCGAATCTATCCGTTTAAAAACATCATCAATAGTTTTGACATCAATCATTGAAAGCGTGCCGGATAAGAATTCGAATTTAGTCGGAATTAGCTTGACTGGTGCAACCAATTTCATATTGATTTCTTCTTTCAAAAAATACATTTTGTAGTTGTGGAACATTTGAACTGGTTGTACCATTTCTTTTGGTTTTTCGGTGCTTGAAATTTTCTTGGTCATCGTGAATAATGAATAAATTTAAATGTTACAGGGTTTTTATACCTTTGACTCATGTCTATCAACCAATCAGATTACAGCATGTCTTTGTTTAAAATTGCATTCAAAATGCATTGATGTTGCATTGTCACATGTTTTGTTATATGTTCTATTTACAGATTTATTATTTATGTGTTTTATTATTAATGTTTTAATTATTACATGTTTTGTTATATGTTCTATTTACAGATTTATTAATAATGTGTTTCATTATTATTATTAATGTTTTTTACTATTATTTCTATTATTATTACTATTCATATTTCTATTATTACTATTATTATTTCTATTATTATTAATATTATTATTTATTACTATTATTTATTACTATTATTTATTACTATTTCAAATATAAAAACACAACAGATACAAAAATACATTTATTCATATCCAAGATCTACAATCCGGGAGTAGTGAAACCTTCTCAGAGTTTTCACTAACTCCCATTCCACATATCGCCGATATCGATCGGCACAGCATGAGCATCCGATGATGCACTGGTACTCTGGCTCCATTTGTTTGATGCTTCTGTTTATTTTTATATCCCACAGGAACTGGTGAAATACCTCCATTATTCTAATTTGCGTTGTGTAGAAAATGAGGTCCGGAATTATTTCTGCTTCTCTATCCTTGATAATTTCATTGATTTGCGGATAATAATATTTTATCCTATTGATCATAACTTTGATATATTTTTCTAAAATAATAAATAGTAAATAATGTGAAAATAAAAATTTTAAATTTACCGGAATCGTCAATATCCTTCATGAGGGTTGCAGAGCTAGGTATTTTGTACATAGTGAAAAAAAAATGAATTCTAAACGAAAAACCGTTTGTTTAAATCAATCAATAACCAATTAGAAATTAACCAATTAAAAATCGACCAATGAAATTATCTCATTTCGAACATTATCAACAAATTCTCTATACTCCAAATTTCTCAACCCCAACATGACAACCTTTCCACTAGCAAACACGTTGACACATATAGGGTTATATTTTAATAGTCTTAGTGCCGGAAACAATTCCGGTTCAAACATACAATCACATTTTTTTGACATGTTATATAGATTGATACTATGTCCCATATCCATAGTAACGGTAATTGATTGGATTTTAATATTATTGATTCGATATTGTAATTTATTAATATCCAAAGGTTTCTTACATCCCATGATTCGACATTTACCAGTCTTGAAAATATTATCGGATATTTCCCGCTTCTATCGATAATTTGCTGAGGTTTCCCTGGTGGGAACCTCATATTCGATACATCAAAATTTCCTCGATAATTTATATTTGCTAACATTATTAAATCATTATGAAAATTAGTCTTTATATACAAATTGAGCACGAGTTCATTAAATCATCGAATATAAACAAATACACATATATAAAATTTTGAAATGGAATTAAGAAATGATGCAGTATACCAAATCGTTGGTCCGAGTGGTAGTGGAAAAACATTATTTGTTTGTAAATTACTAAAATCAAATTTATTCAAATCAAAATTCAACAGGATTATTGGCATAGGGGTGCTGATGAAGAACATGGATTAACTCAATCAAGTTTCTGTAAATTAAAAAACCTGAAAATAGTAAAGGGATTCGATAAAAACTGGTCCAGCCGATTAAAGAAAGGCGATGTCATTATTATCGATGATTTGTATCAAGAAGCTATAAAGAAAAAGATTTTAATAATTTATTTACAAAGATCAGCAGACATGTTGGTGTAACAGTTATTTTCATAACACAAAATCTATTTCATCAAGGTGGGGCACATCGAACACGTAATTTAAATGTACAATATTTAGTTATTTTCAAGAATCCTAGAGATGCAACAGTGATTGATTTTCTTGCACGTCAAGCATACCCTAACAATCGTAATTTTCTTATCAGTGCATTTCAAGATGCGACAAAAATACCTCATGGATATATATTTCTTGATTTCACACAACAATGTCCCGATGATTTACGTGTAAAAACAGATATTTTCAACCTAAAAGGTGCCATGGTTTATAAACAAAGTTGAAAACCTCTATGAATAATAATGTTTCTAAAAGCAAGGGTGAAAAATATTAGGAAATTAAGAAAAGGTATTAGAAAGACTATTAAAGTTCCAAAAGTTCCACCAACAACTAGTTATACACCATCTAAAAAACTTGTAACTGAAAATTTCTCTGCAATGAATCTTATTTCGAAAAATCCTAAACCTAAACGTAAAACCCGTAAAACCCGTAAAACCGGTAAAAAAGTAGTTAAAAATCATCGCAGTTTTCCATTTTTTAATGCATTGTTAAAGGCCCCGAGTATGAAAAGAATGAATATATTGCAATCATTCCC
>CAUHTR010005399.1:0-28446 GCA_959609185.1 Schmidtea polychroa | reverse complement strand
TTGAAATCATTAAAGCAGTAGATGAGAACAAATCTTCAGAGGAAATATTTGCTCAATTTAAAATTAACAAATCGACAAGATAAAGAAGAAGAAAATATTATCAATTTTAAAGAAACTTCTTGTAATTTTCCAAGTCATTGATTGGTTCATACAAACGAAAGATTATTGTTAACGATTTTTTCCTTGAAGCCAAGGCAAGCGAAATGATAAATGAATTGGAGTTGACTAATATAACAACAAATAGATCATTTGTAAATAGGTTTAAGCAACGCTGTGGAATAAAACTTAAAACGATTTCAGGGGAAGTTTGATTGGTTGATAATAATATTGTTAATCAATGGCGACAAAGTTTTTGCAATGATTATAGTCAGGCAATTAATTGACGGATAGCCAAATATTGGAATGGGCTGAAGGACGTAGGTACATTGGGAGCAACGTTCCCTCTAAGCTGCGCGCGTGCGCGCGCAGCAAAATTATTTTCAGCGCAGTATATTTTATTTTATTTTCACCTTCCAATTAACATATTTATTATAAAACATTACGAATTTTGATACTCAATATTATTATGTGGTTCATTTTGAAAATTTTCAATGTTAATAACCAGATGCATAATAACGGTATATTTCTGTAGTGTCGTTTTAAAACTCTTACAACCACGTTATAGCATTTTGACGCTCATTTGTATTTAAAGGCTGCTCAGCGCAGCTGACTTTGCGCGCACTGCTGCTTATGGCTTAGAGGGAACATTGATTGGGAGTCGATAATAATATTAAAGAAGATGAGACATTAAATGATGTGTCTATAATGGTTGCGGACGAAGAAAAATAATCAAGCAAGTTATTGCATGTTTTAACTATACTCTTCAATGGGAAGAAGAGGGGTTTTTAAACTTAGAAGAAATAAAACCTCTTATTGAAATTCGAAACAAGGCTACAGGAATGAAATTTAAATTAAATTTTTTTATATTGAATTTATGTATAATGAGTGTACATGTTGACAATATTTTTTAAATATTCCAAACATTTATTTTTTATTGGTCGCTTATAAGAAATGTTCTAAACAATTTTTAGACAGCAATTTTGCGTTGGTCGCTTATAAATGAACTTCACTGTATTGTAAAATATTTAGGGATTTATTATTCAATTTGATCAATTTGCAGAACCGAAGACAAATTTTTATCAATAAGAAATTTTTGGAAGCAGATAATTTAAATTTTGCAAAAAGATTGCATGCTCGATACGAACTTGTCCATAAATGAACCACTGGTGCTATTTAGAGGTAGAGTTTCGTTTCACCAATATATATTTTTGAAAGTCATCAAAACTTTAGCACACTCTCAGCTATTTAATGTGCAAAAAATCGATGAAATGGGTATAAATGCAGAGAATGCCTAGAAACCCAACTTACTTTTAAAAATAGATATACTTGGGATATATTGTTAATTTTTATTTTTTTTCTACTATCTTTTTAAGACAAAAATAGATTTATAAACAGAGGACGAAAAAAGTAAAGCAATTTCTTCAATAATAGTAAATGAGAAGTGTGAATGCATTTTTGTCATTATTCCTGTTCAAATAACAAAATTGTAAAACTCTTTAAAATAGACTTTGTGTATTTACTCTATTTGTATTTGCAATGATAACTAAGAAAGCTTTTTCATTGGTAAGATTCAGCTTAACGACTTATTGAATTATTTGAATACATCTAAGGAGTGGCAGCGCAATATTTTATATCTAATGGGATGAGTATGGAAAAATAATTATAATTAATCAAAATAATCATATTTACCTTGGATATTATCAGAACTTTATTAATTTTACTGTTTCTAATTTTCCTTTGTCTTTATATTATTTCTTTTTTTAACATTAAATAATATTATATTAAAATTTATTTTTATTTACTGATTATTTATAAATGGACTGAGGAAAAAGTTCGTATTAAATATAAAACAGAATAGTTTGAAAAGAAATTATGATAAAGAAAAAGCAATAACTAATAACTAGGGTGACCCAAAATTGGTATAATATTTTCGACAACTTGGTATTTTTATGGCAAATTTAATAATTTTAATTAAATTTTAACTAAATGATAGAGTTAAAAATTCATTACGGATAAATGGCTATTACTGTTTTAATATTAAATATTCTTTGGTTAATTGAGAAATAAAAATCACAAATTAAATATTGTATTTTTTGATATAATATTCAAATGTTAATTAGATTTTAATTTATTTTTAATAATGATTAATTAACAAAATCATGTTTTTCAAAAAATTAAAAATGCATTACCAATACCTAGAATTAAAATTTGTTTTAAAATTCAGTTAAATTTTGCATTTTTGTTCGTAATCTAGATTTCTTTACAAACTATTGACCCGTAAAAAAATTGAACTAGCTTTGGAACTTGAAATTATTTGATAAAAATCTTAAAGACTAAGGGAGAATAAACCTCTTAAATTGAGGTGATCTATGACCTCGTGAAATATACACAGTGTGTTCTGTCTGGAATCTTTAGGTAAATACAACTAGTTTTAATTCGCATGTTCATTTCATATCCATTCCACAAAACACCATATTGTTTTATCCAATGAGTGAAAAAACGACGAAATTGTCCTTAATGCATTGGTAGTCAATGAATTCATTACTGGAAACTAGTAGGATGATAAATTACGCTTTGCTGCGTAAATAACCATTTGTACATCTTTTTCACAATATATTTCGATAGCATCACAATCATCATCAGGTTATCTGCATTCACTAGGGATGAATATATTGATAATTTATAAACAATTTATAAAATCTATAAATTTTTAAATTATAAATAACAATTATAAATAATTAGTTTCAAAAATAATTTTTAACAAACAATTATTTTAAACTTTTAAAATTCTTTAAAAAATATAATTTTAATTATTTATTTAATTATTTACATAACTATTATTCAATATACATCAACATACAAAAACTTAATTAAAAACATTCAACACACACATTGATTTTAGGATTAAAAGTTCTTATCAATAATGCTTCACATATTACACGCTCAACAATTATCAAATTTTTTGATAAGATTTTAAAATCCGACATTCCTAATTCTTTCATACAGACTTTATTATGATCCTTAATATTGGACACTTCCTTCGGTCGACAGTGTTCTTGATCTCGAGTACATAGATGACGGGAAGTCTCTCCAATGTATGTGGTATTAGACCCATTACATGTGAATTGATAAACGAGATCCGAACACAATCCAACCGGCGTTTGAGATTTACTAACTAACATAATACGTACTTTTCACGATTTTGAAACAATCATATAATTCAATTTACCCAGGTGTTTAAAAAAAATATCTTTCTTTTGAAATCTTTATATCCTGTTATTATTTGATCAAATTTATCTAAAATGTCTATAGCTTTCATGAAATTTCCATTGTTTGAATGGTATAACTCTGCGATGTGCCGCGAAATGCTAAACACTGACCAGATAAAAATTGAACAATAGCTATAATTCTTTCAATAATACCACTCCATCGTTTTGTTTCCATTTCATAATTGAAGCTCTTTATCTTTTGTGCAGATCTTTTGCACCCGCAATTATATTTCACACCACCTTTTTGAACATTCGATATGTTGTTGCATGTCGCCAATCAGAATATCCACCACTGGTCAGCTTAAAAATATTTATGCTGAATAATTTGCAGCAAAAACAAAATAACATATTCAATTTAGTAGAATAAACTATTTATTTTCTAGAAACTGTTTCACCATTTTCTGAAATTCTAAAAAAATAAGTTGTAGAAAATCTTCTGTTTGTCTCATCTGATGGGAAATGGACATTATCTTCACTAAAATTTCTAAAAAATGTTTATTTATCGATTCAGGCCCTGTTCATGGATATGCCAGCACAAAAGACGAACCTAATGATTTTGTTTCATAAGAAAAGTCTTCTTCAGGCTTTTCTGACTCAGCAGTTGAAGATAATGAGTCATCTTTAGGATGTTCTGACTTCTTTGTAGGACTTGGAGACGAATCTAGCACATGCAGAAATGTAACAGGCTTTTTAGTATAAATTTCTGTATTAGACATTTCTGACGTACTTGCCACAAGTGATTTTATTTAAGAATTCCAAAAACTGTGTTAAAAATCCACTTAGTTTCTCTATTTCTTTTTTTTCGAATAATAAGCACCAGATTGTCTTTTTGTTTTTTTTTCTGCTTCTAAGGTGTGATATTTTCTTATTCATAATAAAATTCATAAATAGTAAAACTTACCTTTATTAATTATACTTTATTTGTTAGATACTGATAAACACCTATAATAATTAAAATCAATTTTTTGTAAATATAATAAGTTAGTCGGCAGCCGCCATTCGACTTGGCCGCTAACGTGCGAGGGCATCTTCTGCACCCACACCAGGAACGGGTCTGTTTGTTCACCAGTGAAACATATGTAAGTTACAAAACTTTGAATAATCAAACAAGATTTTGTAAGTTTTTAAACAATGCTTACATTTTATTTAATTACATGTTTTATTGTATTTATTTTCCTAATGTTAGGTTAAGTCACTCTTCACTCTTGACTAAAGCGTGCAACATTTTGTAAAGCTTTTAGGAATTGGCAGGGAAGAGGAACATGACAACATGTTCTAGTGGATCCCAAATATATCGATTTCGGAAATTTTGTGAATTTCGCATAAATATTCCTCGTTTGTTCCGGTGAAGAAAATCATAAATTCTTTCATATCATGAAATGTAAATTTGACTTTACTTCCACTTAAAACATCATTTGTATTTTGATTATCATCAACCAAAATATTTCTAATATTATGTTCAAAAGAAGGCCAAATATCCAAAAATATGTTCTAAAGTAATTGAAATTTTTGAGGAAATATAAAAATAAGAATATAATTATTTGGTTAAAATTTTTTCTGGGAATAAATAAAAAGCCCAAAATTGAATTCGTATTACAGGAGCCGGAGCCATAGCTTTCATTTGAAAAATTTGCTCCGGAATCGGAACCAAGCTCCCTAGCCCTGCATAAAATGGCTGACATCTACTTAATTTCTACTGATTACTGATTCATACAGTTCGTTTACACACAAAAACTATACTATAAAATATTAAATACACAAGCCTGTTTGCTTTACATGAGAACTCCTTCCAAATAGTGAATAGTAGTGACCTGAAATTCGTAAATTATATTCCGGATGCCAAGTATTTAATTTTCCATCTCAGATTGTTTTTATTATTATTTTAATTTGACTTTGAAATGATACAATATTTTCAACAGAATCTGATCTAATGTTGAAATATGATTTTATTTCATTTAAATGATATTCCAACTCTTTTAATAGAAATAATTGGAATGCTTCTAAATTTTCATAGTCGAACCTCCAAATTATACTGTCTGGAGTTTTTCTTTCCAGAGAGATAAATATTTCAAGATTTAATTAAAACTAAAATATGTCTGGATTTTTGAAAATCATCATAAGTACCACAAACTACTTTACATTTCGAAAATGATTCACTCAAATTTAAAATAGAACAATTGAAACTAAATAATTATTTTTTTAATTCCGTTTTAAAATTATCACAAGATTTTTAAATAATTCACAATAACTTAACACAAATAATTTTTAAACAAATTCACTCTAAATTAAAAAACTTTTCCTATTAAATTTCATTTTAAACACAAAATTAATTTTTTTAAGATTCATAAAATTTAAAATAAGAATATTTCTAAATCTTATTTTAGAGTTGTTAAATTGATCAGCTCAGAATACATTTTAAGTCAGCTGACAACAATAGAAAGTTAAAGTCATATAAATTGACAATTCTGGGAATTTGAAATTAGGATTTAGCCTTTGATGTAAATATTTAGTAAATTCTTCAAATTTTTTCTAAAGATCCCAATTACAATCTAAATTTTAGCTATTAAGATTATGGGGCCCCTACAATAAATTCTTAAATTAATTTAATTAATAAGGTGACCGAACACGGGTATTAGAGCTTCCATTATTGTTTATAATAATTATTTAATTAGTCTGACTGTGAAGTTACTTCACAAATGTAAACAATAGTTAGAACTATAGTTAGTAAATACGTGTAAGAAATAATGATTTATCTCAATGTTCGACACCTATAGCATTATGAGATTTTGTCAGTGATCACAAAAATTCAATAATCACGACAAAGTCGTAACTATGGTATGGCAAACAAGTCCCCGTCAATGGGAGCCAAATAAAAAAGGCGTTCAGCCATTTTACGTTTTTCAAATTTTAAACAGTTTTTATTTAGTAAAAATGATTTAATACGTCTTTATACATAATTGCGAAATTCTAGTAAATTTAGGTAAATTTCTTCAAAATTATTTTTTCGTTAACATATTAAACCCTGAAAGTGAAATAAAATGATTCAGGTATTTAAAAAACACGCTATGCTTATTTTTTGAAAAACGCTACCTTGAACATTATAATAAAGAATGTCACTGTCAAATGTCAATTTTCATATGAAGTAAAACATTGAACGAATATTTTTTAAAAAAGACTTTGAAAATCTTTTTAACCTAAAAATCAATAGTTGGTAATTGTTAATATTTATTAAAAAGTAAGTATAAAGAGACAGATTATATTCATATTTTACTATTTTGTGCTATAAATACTCTTTATAAAATATCTGGTGACATATCTTATGGAGATGGAATTACAACAGCACGTACGTTAAAAAGTCATATGGAAAAATATAGTTTTATTTTTATGGTAATAAGGGGCCGTCCATAAGGTACATCACGCTCCAGGGGGTGTAAGAAAATAAGACGGTCTCTGACAGGTGGATAAGGGGATTCAGGCTATGTGTAACGTCACACATTTGTTGGGTTTTACTAATTCTGATTTACTTCTGACTCCACGTGTCCTTTTAATCAAAGCAATAAGCTACCCAACGTATATTTGAATCACAAAAATATATTTCTTTCGACAATAAATAATCAGTAACCAAAGTTCAAGTTTGACCGATTCTCCGCTCGGTGTTGATGCTTTAAACAAAAGATAATATTCACCTTTTTATTATCTAGCTTCTCTTGACCAACGTTTTCTTATTCTATTCGATTGGATTCCTTTCCACTTTTTATGTATCTCCTGATTCTATATTTTCTTTTAACTAAACTTCCTAATTCGTCTTTCACCCGTTTCTAAACTAGTTTTCTTCTAACCCTAGCTGAGGCAAAATGCCGGTTTGCTCTGATTTTACCATTCCTTATACTCTTCGAAATCGGGATGATAAATGGTTATTGCCGAGCCAATTTATCTCTTGACATTCGACTCCACATATCTGCTTCGGCTGTCACACTTTTCTCTTTATTTACCCAGCTCGGGATTTCTTTCTACTAGCTAATTAATTAATTTCATTTTCTTGTTTTTCCTCTTTTACACACCTTTTCGCACTCTTCCTAGCACTTTCTGAAAATTCCGTTATCTCCATGTTATTCCCCACGTTATTCTCCTCATGACCAATTTTTCAGACTTAAATTCGAACTTATGAATCTTTTATCGATTTTTCTCAAATCACCTTTTTTGTGCTTTCCCCATATACTGATGCACCTTCTCGAGCCTTTCTACCCAGGCCCGGCTCTAGCGCTGCTGGCGCCCCGATGCAACTTTCTGTTAAGCACTTTTTATAGGAAATTATGTCAGAAATAAAACTCAAATTTTACAGTATTATAATTTTATTATTAAAAAGATTTACTGTATAATTAAACATTTAATCATAAAAAAAATAAACAGAAATCTATATATATATATATATATATATATATATATATATATTAGAAAACCACAATGTTTCATTACAAATTTTACTTTTCTTGCTTTTATGAAAGCAAATTCATCCAATACATCATTAATTTTGATTTTGTCACAGATATCTCTTTCAATAGCAATCAAAGACAGGTCAACTAGTCTTTCTTGAGAAATGGTTGAACGTTATTAATTCTTAATTAGTTTAAGTCTGGGAAATGATTTTTTCCTACTGAGACTGGTAGTGTTAATAATATTCTCAAAGATACAACTATACTTGGAAATACATCAAATAAATCATTTGAATAAATATACTGCAATATATCTAATGGATCAAAACTATTAAGTTGAGTTATGGTGTCTTTAAATATACACAGTT
The DNA here is from genome assembly GCA_959609185.1 of Schmidtea polychroa. Lineage (NCBI taxonomy): Eukaryota > Metazoa > Platyhelminthes > Tricladida > Dugesiidae > Schmidtea > Schmidtea polychroa. The sequence goes on along the minus strand of CAUHTR010005399.1, from coordinate 20,277 downwards.
CGTTACATAATTTTGAAGAACTTATATCTATATCTTCACCATCATTTAACACATTATGTAAATCTGTACATTTATTTCTTAGTATCTCATTATCCAAATTATAAATTTCATTAAAATTTATGAGAAATTGAAACTTTTCGGCATGACTATTCATAACTTCAAATCTTTCGACTATTGAGTTAATTGCACTGTCAACAATCGGAAGAAAAAATGAAATTTTATAGTTTTTTTCCGGGTCTGTCGGTCTTTCATATCGACATTCGTAGTTAAACATATGTTTTTTAAGCCTACGTAATGGATTTTCTATAAATTGAGGAGCTATGTCAATATCATGTGCCAAAATTGTAGCTTTTTAAGTATATTATTAAAACTTTCATCTAAGCGAAATTCTTTAAAAAAAGTTATTAAATTATTTAAACTATTTGTTGATTCATTTAGGTTGGTACTGAAGATTGAAACATCTTGTTCACAACATTAATCCTGCTTAAAATGTCGTACCAAATTATCAGCGAACAAACAAATTCGTGTCAAGCTTCAGTGCCAAAGATTTAGCTTCAGATTTTGTGTTGTTGTCATTTCTGTCATTATCATGGATGGTAAGTAAAGCGTCTAAATAATCACCAATATTGTTTTTAATGAGCTAAGAGCATCAATTCTTGATTCCCATCGTGTATCCGATAAAGGTTTAAGCGTTATTTTTATTCCGTTTTGTGGAAGCACTAAAAAAATTATAAAGTTCTTGTATAATGCCAAAAAAATTATATTTTCTGTATTAAATTTAGCAGCATCACATACTACTATATTCAATGTGTGAGCTGCGCATGGTACAAAAAATGCTGGAGGCTTCTTATCCAAAATGCGTTTTTGAACACCGTTGTGTTTACCACGCATGTTAGAACCATTATGATAGCCCTGTCCACGTAGGTTTTTTAAATTTATATTTAAATCTTCTAACTTAGCAACTATGCTTTTAAACAAACCTTCGCCAGTAGAATCAGCTATTACGAAACACATAAAATGTTCTTCTACAGTAATTTGATTGCTTTCGTTTTTAATGACAAATCTGATAATAATAGTCATTTGTTCAGTGTGACTGATATCAGGAGTGCAATCTAATATTTTGGAAAAATATTTGGCATTTGTCACCATCTCGACAATAGTGTCGACTATTTTCTTTGAAATTAAGGATATTATTTCGTTTTGAATATTTTTTCCTAAATAATGCACTGTGTCCTTTTAAGTATTATGAATTTTTTCGAGATGGTTTTCCATAACCATATCAAATTTAAAGAAAAAATTAACTAATTTTATGAAATTACCATTGTTATTTTGGAAAATAATATCTGACGAGCCTCGAAGAGCTAAATTTTGTTTAGCGAGATATTTTATTATTTCAATAATTCGTTCTAACACACCGCGCCAATGTCGTTTTTCTCTTTCATATACTTTTTCAAGTTCACTATCTATTGTGCTAAACTTTTCTAATCGTTTTTTACATCAACCCACTTTATAAATGATGTTAAATGGGATTTAGTTACTTCATGACTACTTAGAGTTTTTGATAAATTTTGCCAATTTGAGTAACCATCTGTGGTCAAAGAAATTGTTCCACCTGCAAATAATTTGCAACATGAACAAAAAACACAATTTATAGAACATGAATATATAATCCATGTTCATGAAACAGTATCTTTATTTGCTATCTTACGATAGTAATAGTTATTACTAAAACTACGATCACAATCGTCTCGAGGATATAATTTTTGTTCTATCGGTATCATCGAACCTTGCTCAATAATAATTTTCCGAAATTTGTCATTTATAACTTTGGGCCAAGTAGTTGGATCATTTATTTAAATGAAATCAATACTTCATTTTCCCTCACTGTTTCACTTACTGTTCCTGAAGTTGTTTGAAGTGATAAATGTAAATTAGATTCACATTCTGTGGTCGACGTGGTAGCGATATTGTTATTTCCTTCGTGTTGATGTGGTAAAGTTAAGGAAGGTGAATCAATAACTTTTTGGACTGTGAATGAATGCAATTCTTTCGGTTCATTACTGTTTGCAGAAATTTCATCCGTTTTTTAAAGAATTTGTTTATTTGACCTGTTAACTTATTTTGTTCCGTATCCCTTATCGCTTTTCTTTTGCGGCACTCTGCTCCAGATTATTTTTTTTCTCCATTTTTGAGTTATACTGAAAAGAATTTAAAATTAAATATAAAAGTGGTTGTGAGGGTAAAGACATGTGCTACGGTGAAAGTAAAAAGTAGTACTATTACTGATACTTACTTTCACCATTCATCAATTAATATTTACGATACTATATTGAAAAAATAATAAACTCTAAGTAAAAATAAAAAAATCACTATAATATACTTACATTCACAAAAATTTTGTTATTCAAAAAATTACACTTTTTAAACTTTTTATTAAATATTTCAAACAACAAATTTATTTTTTTTTAATTCACAAAAATTGGTCTTCAATAAAAATTGGAAATATTAATAATGTCCAAACATGACTGGAACACATAAAAAACTGAAAACAAGTACATTTAAAGAAAAAAACCGAAAGCTTTTTTTGGAAATCTGAATTAGAAAATCGCCTACTTTTCATCTCTCATTTGAAAAAAATTTAAATTTGAAAAAAAAAATAATTTCATTTAAATTTTGGATTTTAGCGCCCTTTGTTCGTATAGCGCCCTGATGCTTTGCATTTTCTGTTTCATCGGTAAAGCCGGGCCTATTTATACCCATTTTATTTCTTCTCCTTGGCCAGTCTTACCCTATTCTCATTCCTTTAATTACAAATATAATTCAATTTTAATTTTAATTATTATATAACCCCAACACATTCATTTTTTTAATTTTATTTCTAATTTTTATAGTAAAATTTAATAGCTTTAAAAATAATTTTCAAAAATTTTGTGAAACATTTGAATTAACTTTATGTCAAAATAGCATGAAATACATATCTAATGAATAATACCGTAGGGTTTAGAGCAGGGGTTCTTAACCTTTTCAAACTTATGGACCCCATAAATATATAATTGGTACCGACGGAACCCTGAAATAATAAAAAATTAATAAATTGATAGTAAAACACATACATTTTTTAATAATTATTTATAAATCTGTTTATTCAGCTTCAAACAAAAATAATAAAGGTTTTTTGTAAATAGTGCCCCGGACCACTTGGAACCCGTTCGCGGACCCCTGGGGGTCCATGGACCCCAGGTTAAGAACCACTGGTTTAGAGGGTTAGGTAAATGGTTTTATATTTTAATACTGAAGTGTGTTTTAGATAAAATCTTCATTCTATGTTAATTAAAAACATTTTCTTCGAAAGTGTGAAGTACTTTAGGGGAGGGTTCCGAGATTTGTGACAGGGATAAGCAGGGGATTCAAAATGGTCAAAAATAAAGTGACATACTTTTCGGACGGCCCCTAATGTGAAATAATATATTGAGCAAAATAAATACAATTAATAAAATAGAATAGTGAAAATATGAGGATAATCAAAAATGTTACCAGTTTTTCAACAGAATCAGAGAAGCTATAAAAATTTGTAAAGAAATTGGAATATTTTCATTTCATTCAAATAAGTGAAAGAAAAAAAGAACCTGGTGAAAAAGCTGATGATGAATCTCATTCAATTACGAATGAAGTCAAGATTAAGTATTTATATTTTAATGTATTGGAACTTATAACAAACCTGCTCATAGATAGGTTTGATGAGATATCTACATCGTTTGAATTTTTGTCGGGAGAGAAGTTAATGTCTACATCCATGTTAGTATTAAGTAAAGCAGTAATAGATATTTGTTTGGAGTATTCAGAATTGGATTGCGGTGAAATACGGAATGAAATCGAATGCTTTAAATTTCAAAGTGTAGAGCTGTTTAATAGTTTAAACTCTACATCATTTTGAAATTTTAAATTTGTGAGACACATTTCCAAATATTTAAGTTGCTCTACAAATTTTATTAACACTTCCAGTAACTGTGATTAGTGGATACAGAGGTTTTTCCAAAGTTATGCTCAAAAATTACTTGCGTTCGGCAATGAAACAAGATCGCTTAAGTGGATTAGCTATATTGTCGATTAGCTATATTAGCTATATAATCGAATATGATTTATTTGAAGAAATAAATTTTGATGACATAATCAATGAATTTACAAACATTAAAACAAGAAAAATTAAATTAAAATAAAAAATTTGCTAAGCATTGAATTTTTTAAAATTATTACATTTATTAAAAATCAACAAATGCAATAATTTTAAATTAAAAAATTGTGTTGAATTTATAAAGAATGTTTTCTTTTTTTTGGTTACCCGTCAAAAGGGATCGGGACAAAACTGCCCGACAAAAAGACCCCATCAAAATAGTCCCCGGAAAGAAAGAATTCTGACAAAATGCTCCCGACAAAAGGACCATTGATATAAGGGATTTTGTCAAAAACGACCCCTGTCAAAAGGGCTCCGGCCGATAGAACCGTGTAAACACTGAGTAAACAAAAATACAATGTTTCCGGAAGTTTCACAACCCATCAACAACTATACACTTATCTCCACTCGCTCTGGAAATCCGTAAATTCTATTTTACACCACACCGCCACATATTCTCTTCCTGACCAGCCTGATACATCCACTCTTGCTAACGCATTCCGTGAATTTTTCTGACTGATTGATCGAATTCGTGCCAAATTTCCGGCCTCTCATGGTCCATATAAAATTCCAACTATGCCCCGCTAAAACCATTCCATGGTACTATCTGCATGTGTAATAACATACGTATAGAACCTATTTTAAACAGTCCAAATTGTTTGTAGCCATAGGTAGGAAATCTTTTGGCATTTACCAGTTGACTATTAAAAAGTCATGGACTACGTCATCATAGCAACGTCACAATACAATATTGGTGTCGTTTTCAAGACGACATGCACATAATAAAAGTCACGCTGTCACAAATTTCTCACCTCCTCCCGAGAAATTAAGACATTATTTACATGTCTATAAATCATACATGCAAGAAATTTCGTATAATTGTAGACTGCGTTCAAAAATAATAATGATAATAATAATAATACTAAACTTCTTTAAGCATCGTGTTTAACACTATGTGTCATTCGATGGTACTTGAATAAATCTGAATTAATGCATAAGTAATGGTAATTTGAAATCGAAAAGAATCAGTCCAGAAAGAGAAACCGGCTAAGGAGGACAAAGATATGGCACCTGTTTGCAAATATGAGTTTTTAGTTTAGTTTGAAAGGTTGTAATTGATGGAGCCAGGTGGATATCGGAAGGATGAGAATTCCAGAGTCTAGGACCAGCAATAGAAAATCATTTTTTGTCCATGGAGGTAGTGGCAGAAAGTGGAAATAAAGCATTAGAGTTTGTTGATCTGGTGAGATGGAAAAGGCAAGATTTTGCGAAGATAGATAAGCTGATTGTTTTTAAGAGATTTGTATGTAAGAAGACATGTTTTGAATTCAATACGTTGTTTTAATGGGAGCCAGTGAAGTTCTTATAAGACAGGTTTTATGTGTTCGCGATTAGAAGTAAAGGAGATGGACGTGCAAGTGAACAAATTATCACACCACCAGTTTGAAGCGTCAGCTTAAAACTCACTTTTTCAGTCAAATTTTTTAGTAACCCTGTTTTATTTAAGGACTATGTAATGCCCACTGGTCTTTATGTAAGTGGGCATGAATCTTTATGTATGTGTGCATGCATGTATGACTTCGAGCTTGTTTAGTTCAGTTGTTTAATGCCATTGTAGAGAGAATTGCAGCAGTATTCTTTAAGATCCAATTCAATTTTCTATCTACGCGGTCCGATTGGCGGGGCCCTTTTGACAGTGCCGTTTTGTCAGAATTCTTTTTCATGGGTTACTTTTTTATATGATTTATATAGTTTTGATAGTAGGCGCTATTTTAAATGTTTTCAATAGGCGCCGGAAACTTTAAATCACCATCACATATGTTCCCAAACAATTTTTAGGGTTCGAAATGTGTTGTGAATAACTCGAATCATTATTTTTCTATAAAATAATAACAATATTAATTTAAAATAATTTTTAGTAATTTAATATTACTATTTATAGAAAATTTATAAATTTAGTAATTTAATATTGTTATTGATGATAATAATTTTTAAATAAATATTTGTAGCATAAATACCACGTAGTAATGGTAGTAAGACCATGTAATAATGGTAATAAATAACTTCACTTCAGCCAAGTTAAAAATTTCTATCATTATATATTACATGTTGCAATGATAATTTAGGAATCGATATATTTATTAATCATATTTATATAATCAGTTTCTTGTTAGCAGGTTATTGAAAAAGTAAACTTTCATTTTAATGAGAATTTTCTAAGAAATATTTCTTTCTTAGGACGACACGAATACTAGACATTGTTGTAATATTTTTAATTGGACATGTGCTTAATAAAAAAACAAAAGGTAGTCAAATAGAAAGATTATCAAGGATTTGTACAGAATCACATTTTTCTTAGACTGGTTATTCATTTTATTATGAACTTTGATGTAATTATTATTATTTATCTAATATACTAGATTAATAAACATTTTCTAACTTTTATTAACTATTTAAGGAATATTTACATTTACAATTGTCCTGTGTATTATGAATTGTTCAAAATATGAAAACATTATTTCTCCAACAGTTATTAACGTTGTTTAGATAATAAATAAATCATGATGGGGTTGTCATCGAAATTAAATATTACCAATTATTGAATAGCACAATTGATTACTAATGTAAAGGGACACAAATAAATACTTTCCATGAAGTTGACACTATCCTATAGTTTAAATTCCCTAACTGATTTCTTATCTTCACTTTATAATCCTTAAAACCTTCTCAGTACGGCAATACTAACACAAATTTAGGCTCATCATCCTTGATCACACTATTTAATTTATTTAACTCATCAGGCTCACACACCTCAACAAGATCACACCCAGATTTTCTCAAACACGGATCCTTAGGATTTTTAATAAATTTGTCAACAGTCTCTTTCACCATAACTACTAAAAAGGATTTTGAATAACCGTTCTTCATTAACAATTCAACCAATACGTCAACACTTTTTACTGAATTTTAAAAAGTAGAAGACAAAGACCATGCACGATAAATCAACCCCTAAGAGAAATATGGTGAAAATTTGTTTAAAATCCTTAATTTAATTAGTTATTATATCCCACCTGTTGAAGACAGGAAAACTGTCGAAATATATCGTGAAAAGAATGTTTGGCGTTATCTGATAATTAATTCATTGCCATGTATGTTTAACTATATATTTAATTTGTAAATGTATAATTTTATCAATGTCTGATTGTAATCCACGGTTTATGAATAAAATATATGAAATGTTGAATGAAATTCATTATTTTGCCAAATGAGTTGATAACATTAACCTAAATAAAATCAATAAAATATAAAAATTCTAGAGCAAAAACAAATCAAATTAAAGTCACAGGAATCTAAGCAAATATTTATTGAACCCAGAACAATAATGCAGTAAAATATCACACAAACCCACTACTTGGTATTCTGATTGTCAGTTCTCATCAGATACAGAATACAACAACTTGTATTTATATTTACCTGCGAAATGTCAATGGCAAAAAGTATTGCACTATAAAACAACAACAGCTTCAGTGAAATAAATATTATATCCGACTGTAGTATAAGATATTGTTCAAGAATAAACAGCAAAATTATTACAAATGGAATGAGTTATATCGCACTACATATTTTAAAAATAAAACAGTAAATATACTCTAGGTTCTTTGCTTTTCACGATTGATTGAGATTTAAAATAATGGAGTAGTAATTAACAACACCCACCACTGGATGACCTATTTGCTCCTAAACCGGCCGTCGATCCAGACGGAGTGTGTTGGGGACCAAGTTTAATCCCGTTTGCCTAAAATGGATTCCGATGAGATAAATGAAGAAATTTCGAATCAAAATTCATCACTAAAAATAGTACCAGGCGTAGATGAAATTTCGATAAGAGGTCATTGCATAATTACGTCACACAAAAAATGACCGTGTTTAACCCATCCAAGCACCCTGTCACTTTTTGTCACATTTCTGTTGATTCACCCTACCCCATAGTGACGTCATTTTATTGTTCACGAAATGAGGGTAACCTAGTGGTTCCATACGGTCCTCTAGAGCAGTGTTTCCCAAATTTTTGGTACTGCGTACCAAAAATTATCATTCTCATTATACTAGGGGCTCCGCCCCTGTTCGCTTCGCTTCACCAACCCCATTGGAACGCTGGAAAATGATAATCATATCACGTTTGAAGAAGGGAACGAAGCGGAGGCGTTACGTAAGCATAGTACAACTATGATTGATGAATTTAGTCGAACACTTACATATGATAAAATTCTAACGGGGTTGGTGAAAAATAAAAAAAAATAAAATAAAATAATAAAAAAAATAAAAAAAATAATAGAAAATAAAATTAATAAAATAAAAAAAAGCTCTTTTATATATAGAGATAATGTACCCCTTTGCTTTAAAAAATTTATATACAGTAAACCCCCGCAATTACGACCTAATTGGTTGCTGAAAAGAAGTCGTAATGTGAGCAGTCGTTAAGAGAGGTTTTATTTCCCATTGACCCAATGTTATAAATAGCTAATTCGTCGTAGGTCTTGAATTTCGCCTACCTATTCTTTAACAAAATACAGCAATAAATCGCATATTGTTCACATATTAAAAACTTAGTGATTAAAGCATAAAGATTATTATTTATATACCATTTATCAGTCAATTTCAACATTTCAAATCTTAAATATTTTCTACGAATTTATAAAAGTACATATACTGTACTTATTAATTAATTAGCACTTATAATTAAATTTTAATAAAATTTCCAAGGGTTGTTAATAATATGTCCGAAACCAAAAGCAATTCAGAAAATAGTTCAAGACCAAGAGTTAACTATAGTAAACTTTCAAACGAAACCCGGAAGAATTTTATATATATATATATATTTCGAATTATATGCCTAAAATATTCTGCACACTCATTTGCTGTAACGTTATCAACTTCTAGTAACATTAATTCAGATAAATTACGAGTGGCACCTAATCACAATCTAGAACGAATCGCATTTTCGATAGGATTCAGCATATAAGAATAAGGCGCAAGAAATTTAAAATTATAATTAAATTCTGATGTAATTCTTTGAATGTCTGCTCGTTTATATATATATATATATATATATATATATATATATATATATATATATATATATATATATATATATATATATATATATATATATATATATATATACGGAGAGAATACAGGTAAAAATGATGACATCGTCTCCATCAATCCTCAATTTACATTAAAAGAGATTAAAGCATGCCTTGAACAAGAGGAAGGCAATGGTTTTTCCATTTAAATTCCGATAATCAATAGAGCCTTAAAAAATTTAAAAATAACTGAAATTGTCTCATCGAGAATTGGATAGAGTCAATATGCCAGAAAAAATCTCAGCACGAAAAGAATATGCTCTCTGATTCAATTTCGCTAATTGCAAGCATGTCCCTTAGCGGGATGTTATATTGTAAAACAATCTCTCATTCCACTGTCAATGCAGATATTTTCTCTGACTATATTAATGAGCTATGTATTCATCTAAAAGATGTGCTCCGCCTAGGAAATGTATGCTTAATTTTAGATAATACAAGAGTGCATAAACGAGCAGACATTCAAAGAATTACATCAGAATTTAATTATAATTTTAAATTTCTTGCGCCTTATTCTTATATGCTGAATCCTATCGAAAATGCGATTCGTTCTAGATTGTGATTAGGTGCCACTCGTAATTTATCTGAATTAATGTTACTAGAAGTTGATAACGTTACAGCAAATGAGTGTGCAGAATATTTTAGGCATATAATTCGAAATATCATTAACTGTGCGGCGGAATTACCTTATATTCATCAATAAATATTTTTGTTGTTATTCTTTTATAAATATTGCTTCTGATTACAATGTTGAAATTGACTGATAAAATGTTGAAATTGAATGATAAATGGTACAACCATGTCAAAAAAGGAAACGTGATATCCAAGTAACCCTAACTACCAAAAAAGTCGGCAATCATTTCCTCTTGAAATAAAACATGATATTATTCGACAGCATGATGGTGGAGCAAAATTGCATGAACTTGCTCAAAAATTCAAACTGTCTCATTCAACAATTAGCACGATAATAAAGAGTAAAGAAAAGTATTTAGAGGAGGTGAAGAGAGCTAGGCCTATGCAATCAACATATATAAGAGTACGTGAAAATCTAATTCGGGGAATGGAAACTCTATTAATTGTTTGGATTGAGGATCAGACGATCAGAGTACGGATGCCACTTAATCAAAAAATTATTTCAGCCAAAGCTATGACCCTATTTGAAGCATTAAAATTAAAGAAAGGAAATTCTGCAATAGATGAATCTTTCAATGCTAGTAATGGATGGTTTGAACGCTTCAAAGTAAGAGCAGGATTTCACAACATAAAAGTTCAAGGAGAGGCCCAAATACGCAATTGTACCAAATTTAATTAAATAAAATTGTAGTTAAAATTTTTTTTATGAAAGAAATATTGTTTGTATTTTAAATATTATTCACTTATTAATAAATATTAAAAATAAAAATACTTAATAATAGTATTTTTATTTATTGTTATTTTTATTTATTTATTTTTATTTAGTATTGTGATTGAAAACATGAATTTGTTACAAAATTAGTCATTATACTTTCATTGAAGTTAGGGCCTAACTATTGTATGCTGGGGGAATGCGTGGCTAGGCTAGTCATAATTGTGAGTCATGGTCGTGATTGGCCCCAGAAAACGAGGTCGTAAAATCGGGCGGTCGTAAGGCGAAGGTAATGATTAAATTTTTTTATAATATCTTTAAAATATACGACCTTTAAATTAATAGCATTAATGAAAAATTAAATACAATCCATAATGTTAAAATTAGGGATATAAAAAAATATTCGGATTTTTTCTGGTTAATATCTAAAATTAAAGTTGAAAAGGAATTATTAAGAAACAGTTGGTTTAAATTTAAATAAAGATTAAATTTATAAAATAATTCTAAAAATAAATTTATATAATTTACTTTATGATTTGATTTTTAAACTTAGTTTATTTTTAAAAATATATTATTGATTCGAAAATATAAACAATAAATAAAAAACAAGATTATGTTTATATTTTTCTGTATTAATAAAATTTTAATAAGACATTTTAATCTATTTAAAGTTTTTATTTATCTTTTAATATTTAGATAATAGAAGATTGAAAAGGCATGCGTACCCCAAAAAATTCCATCGCGTACCCCGGTTTGGGAAGCACTGCTCTAGAGTCTAGACTACTTGGGAGTTTGCTAGTCAAAGTATCAGCATCACTGTAGCATAGTAGCAGAGGAAGATTTTTGCAATAATAATTCTTGTGGTCCATAAAATACAACTACCGTGACGTCACATTCAGTTCAACTCATCCACCATTATTTTATTTTTCGTTTAAAGCGTTAATTAACTAATGAAATCATAACTATTACGTCATTATTGTTTACGTATGAAACTGTTGACATAGATTGTGAAGGCAAGCTAATAATGAGGATAATTTCCATGAAATATTTATCTTTTGTTTAGCGTTTTCGAAATTTTATTAAAAATAAGCTATCATTTTTCCCCTAATAATACCAATAATTAGAGAAGTGTGATTGTATTGAAAACCGATATCCCTCAATGGATTTAGTTAATCATAGAGGCATTAGTGATACACATGAATCTCCCACAATTAACATTAAATCAGCAACCAATTTAATTGAGATTATTTAACCATCTGGAAGCGTAAATTGACTTTAGTCCATGGCTTGTATAAACGTTCGCTTTGGATCATTGTATAAGCACCCACCCTCCAAAAAATAACCTGACAACTAATTTTTGGGGTATTGAATTTTAAGGAATTTTATAGACTATATTATTTTTTATGAAAAATTTGCGTTTTCCACATCTAATTTTATTTATCGTTAAGCGCGTTAAAAGGGTCATCATTGTTTACGTATGTAACTGTTAGCATAGATTATGATGGGGATAATATCATTGAAATATTTATCCTTTGTTTAGCGTTTTTTTCAATAATAATACCAATAATTTCTAATATTATTTCTAATCTATTCCAGGGGAAAACATCGAATTTCAAAAGAAATTTGGCAAGTGTGATTGTATTGAAAACCGTTATATCCCTCGATGGATTTAGTTAATCATAGATAAATTAATATGGTAATATATTGGAAAATATAAATCTCCTCTAATATCCATGGTTTTTATAGTATTCAATGACAAATCTAATTATTATGTTCTGACTACACAATTTTCATTGATACAAAATTAAATCGCCAATGAGTATAAGATTTGAAAATTATTATAAATAATGCAAATATGGGTTGATAATAATCTTTGAAATATTTCTCTCGTACCAGATAAATAAAATGGTTAATCCAAAAAAGTTTAGATAAGACAAAAACCAGCTATTAACAATAAGTTAAATTTTTCTCTGAATAGCCTAGAAACTCTTATCGTGCGTTATCGAGATCAAAAATTAACTAATAGCTGTTTAAGAGGTGTTGCGATATTGAAAATAACAATTTAAACTAAAACTGAAAGTTTTGTTAAATAGAAAATTCAGTAATTTATAATTGGAAAGAAGGAAGAGAAAGAAATCGTAAATAAAAAGTGATGTCATAAAATGTTTATAGTTTCATAATTAAAATTTAAGTGATTCCTTTTATTAAAATTTTGTTTGGAAATTTCTTTAACGCTCTTAATAGGAATTGACGAATAACAGACATGGCTTTTTTGAAGAAGTTCCAAATATATTCCTACAGGTGGTGCAAAACGATAATACGGGTATTCAGAAATATTGAATTGCACGTTATACAGTGAAATTCATTTATAAGCGACTCTAAAAATTGTTCAATGTGTAGATACATCACAACTGATTACAAAAATTTAATTTATTTTATTGACTGTCATAGAAAACTCGTTTAAATTTATTAATAATCAAGTGAAAATAATAAGCGCAAATCAATTAGATTTTGTCATAAAAATTGAAATCATTAAAGCAGTAGATGAGAACAAATCTTCAGAGGAAATATTTGCTCAATTTAAAATTAACAAATCGACAAGATAAAGAAGAACAAAGAAAATATTATCAATTTTAAAGAAACTTCTTGTAATTTTCCAAGTCATTGATTGGTTCATACAAACGAAAGATTATTGTTAACGATTTTTTCCTTGAAGCCAAGGCAAGCGAAATGATAAATGAATTGGAGTTGACTAATATAACAACAAATAGATCATTTGTAAATAGGTTTAAGCAACGCTGTGGAATAAAACTTAAAACGATTTCAGGGGAAGTTTGATTGGTTGATAATAATATTGTTAATCAATGGCGACAAAGTTTTTGCAATGATTATAGTCAGGCAATTAATTGACGGATAGCCAAATATTGGAATGGGCTGAAGGACGTAGGTACATTGGGAGCAACGTTCCCTCTAAGCTGCGCGCGTGCGCGCGCAGCAAAATTATTTTCAGCGCAGTATATTTTATTTTATTTTCACCTTCCAATTAACATATTTATTATAAAACATTACGAATTTTTGATACTCAATATTATTATGTGGTTCATTTTGAAAATTTTCAATGTTAATAACCAGATGCATAATAACGGTATATTTCTGTAGTGTCGTTTTAAAACTCTTACAACCACGTTATAGCATTTTGACGCTCATTTGTATTTAAAGGCTGCTCAGCGCAGCTGACTTTGCGCGCACTGCTGCTTATGGCTTAGAGGGAACATTGATTGGGAGTCGATAATAATATTAAAGAAGATGAGACATTAAATGATGTGTCTATAATGGTTGCGGACGAAGAAAAATAATCAAGCAAGTTATTGCATGTTTTAACTATACTCTTCAATGGGAAGAAGAGAGGTTTTTAAACTCAGAAGAAATTAACCCTCTTATTGAAATTCGAAACAAGGCTACAGGAATGAAATGAAATTAAATTTTTTCTAATGAATGAGTATAATGAGTATATGTTGACAATATTTTTTAAATATTCCAAACATTTATTTTTTATTGGTCGCTTATAAGAAATGTTCTAAACAATTTTTAGACAGCAATTTTGCGTTGGTCGCTTATAAATGAACTTCACTGTATTGTAAAATATTTAGGGATTTATTATTCAATTTGATCAATTTGCAGAACCGAAGACAAATTTTTATCAATAAGAAATTTTTGGAAGCAGATAATTTAAATTTTGCAAAAAGATTGCATGCTCGATACGAACTTGTCCATAAATGAACCACTGGTGCTATTTAGAGGTAGAGTTTCGTTTCACCAATATATATTTTTGAAAGTCATCAAAACTTTAGCACACTCTCAGCTATTTAATGTGCAAAAAATCGATGAAATGGGTATAAATGCAGAGAATGCCTAGAAACCCAACTTACTTTTAAAAATAGATATACTTGGGATATATTGTTAATTTTTATTTTTTTTCTACTATCTTTTTAAGACAAAAATAGATTTATAAACAGAGGACGAAAAAAAGTAAAGCAATTTCTTCAATAATAGTAAATGAGAAGTGTGAATGCATTTTTGTCATTATTCCTGTTCAAATAACAAAATTGTAAAACTCTTTAAAATAGACTTTGTGTATTTACTCTATTTGTATTTGCAATGATAACTAAGAAAGCTTTTTCATTGGTAAGATTCAGCTTAACGACTTATTGAATTATTTGAATACATCTAAGGAGTGGCAGCGCAATATTTTATATCTAATGGGATGAGTATGGAAAAATAATTATAATTAATCAAAATAATCATATTTACCTTGGATATTATCAGAACTTTATTAATTTTACTGTTTCTAATTTTCCTTTGTCTTTATATTATTTCTTTTTTTAACATTAAATAATATTATATTAAAATTTATTTTTATTTACTGATTATTTATAAATGGACTGAGGAAAAAGTTCGTATTAAATATAAAACAGAATAGTTTGAAAAGAAATTATGATAAAGAAAAAGCAATAACTAATAACTAGGGTGACCCAAAATTGGTATAATATTTTCGACAACTTGGTATTTTTATGGCAAATTTAATAATTTTAATTAAATTTTAACTAAATGATAGAGTTAAAAATTCATTACGGATAAATGGCTATTACTGTTTTAATATTAAATATTCTTTGGTTAATTGAGAAATAAAAATCACAAATTAAATATTGTATTTTTTGATATAATATTCAAATGTTAATTAGATTTTAATTTATTTTTAATAATGATTAATTAACAAAATCATGTTTTTCAAAAAATTAAAAATGGCATTACCAATACCTAGAATTAAAATTTGTTTTAAAATTCAGTTAAATTTTGCATTTTTGTTCGTAATCTAGATTTCTTTACAAACTATTGACCCGTAAAAAAATTGAACTAGCTTTGGAACTTGAAATTATTTGATAAAAATCTTAAAGACTAAGGGAGAATAAACCTCTTAAATTGAGGTGATCTATGACCTCGTGAAATATACACAGTGTGTTCTGTCTGGAATCTTTAGGTAAATACAACTAGTTTTAATTCGCATGTTCATTTCATATCCATTCCACAAAACACCATATTGTTTTATCCAATGAGTGAAAAAACGACGAAATTGTCCTTAATGCATTGGTAGTCAATGAATTCATTACTGGAAACTAGTAGGATGATAAATTACGCTTTGCTGCCAACAGTGACAAAAACCAAAAATGCTGCATTCGTAAAGTCTTGAAATAATCGAACTGTAAATCAATAATTTATGATGACTTCAGCTTTTCTCTGTCACTACGTCAATTTTTTCATTGTTTTCCAGTATTTTTCAGTGAAATATTTGAATGCGAAATCAATATAAAAGCAACCAAATTCCGAAAGAAATCAGATAGTGTAAATAAAAATCAATGTTATGAATTGTAATTTGATGTCAATATGTTGTTGTTAAAACAATAAGTTGCAAACGAAATTGTTTCTTTTGGAAATGTTTTTCTTGTGAAATAAATTAATATTTCTTTTCAAAATAAAGAACGTGGCTATTTAACAGATATTAGTGTTTATTATTGATTTATGACTAGTAGAATAATTGGATGCCTAAATTCCTTGTCCATTAACCCATTAAGCGTCACATACCTCATATGACATTTTTATGAGGCCGGTGTCATCAATGTCAGGTTAATTGCATTATTAAGTATGACTAGTATATTGAATAAATATTGAATATATATTGAATAAACATTAATATATTGAATGAATAATATATTGATTGAGCATGAATAATATATTGATTGAGCATTAATAATATTGAGCATTAATAAATAATAATTTAATCAATTTAAGAAAAAACATTAGACAAAAAAGACCATTATTTAATATTATTTTGAAATTGAAAAAAACACAGAACATTGTCATTGTCTTAGTAAAGCTGTTTTAGCTTTCCAAGGTTCTTGCACTTGATTCCAATATCGACATTTTTGCCTCTGGTGGTGGTTTGCAATACTTTAATCTGATCGCCATACCGACTACATGTTTGCAAATGTAGTGCTTTAGAAATGCAGACCAAGCCATATTTCTCCATCTTTTGTTAGGGACACACACCAAATGCCGAATTGTGTAACTCTGAAGGTCTCGAAAGTATTAAATCGACCATTTTCGTAACTTTTTATATCTTTATCTGAGATTTTAACAGTTTCGACTGATGGTACATGATATTTTGTAGTCTCTATATCAGTATCTGGTATTGAAATCATTTCATTGTTTGACTTTGCCCAATTGTATCCATCAAGCCCAATGTGAAAGTTGAATAATTGTTTCTTCCTTTAACATTTTGAATTTATATCTCTTTTGGCCACTTTTCGAACGTCTTTTGAATTGATTATGTAGTATACTCTCTTGCTCCAGATTTCATCACTATTTTTTCTAAAGCTAGTTCCTTGTTCTCGTAGGTCTGTAAGGGTACCCACTTTTTTCGAGTTTGTTTTGAACGTTTTGTATTAGAAGCTATGTTGTCTTGGGCGTTGTCTATATCTTCTGTATCGCTTGAATAATGTGCTACGCGTTGTGATTGAGCCATTTAAAACTTTGAATTTAAATTTTTTATGCTCATTCAATATAATTAATGCTAAAGTTCTTTAATTCTCATTTTAATATAATTAATGCTCGTTTAAATATAAGTCATTAACTATCTCTATAGTCAATTTTGAATTTAATCGATTTTGCCTCTTTATAGCTTCCGAATTTTCTTGATTCTTTTTACTGAATGTAATTTTTTATCCTCAATCCAAACTATTCATTGGATAATAGATCTCGGGTTCTTCTTTATAACGGCTTGTGATGAATTGATTTATTTAGGCTTTTTTTAGGTTTTGTTTAAAGCAGCAATAATTGATGTTATATGGTTGGATTTAAACATGTTAAATAATTCTGTAGCCAACAAAATCGGCATTATCATTGCAGGAAAATTTCGCATATCTCAAAATCTCGAAATAATCAATAATTTATGATATCCTAATTATTTTAACTTTTCTATCTTGTTAAACATCATTTTCTTCAGTGGTTTTCAGTGAAATATTAGTTAATATAAATTTTAACTAAAAGTTTAACTAATGACAAAAAGGAATAAAATCACTATTTGAGTAAAGGAAATTTTTATAAATTTAAAAATAGTGAAAATAATTGATTAAAAATGTAATAAAATTTATCATAATCAATTTAATTTTTACAAAAAAATATTAGATATGCAGTTTTAATAATTATATTATATTGAAATAAAATTGTGATATTTCTCATGTGGTAACTGGCACATTGAGTACTACTACTAATCATTCAAACCAGTCATAGATCGTTAATATTAATATTCATGGTTATAAGCTATGCCATATGTTACCCATCTTAAATTCACGTGTGAAAAAAATGATTAACCAATAATATTAACAAAAAATAAACACATAAAAATCGATTAAAATAGAATTAATTAATTAAAATTACTTCATTATTGATGTCTAAAACACCTTCTTGAATTTTCTCATAAATTGCTTTAGCTGTGTTAATAAATGCTTCTTCAACGTTTGCAGCAGTCTTAGCTGATGTTTCCATAAACACTAGGCCGTGCTCTCTGGCAAAAGCTTCGCCTTCTTCGCGTTTTACATCTCTTCGCGCTTCCAAATCACTTTTATTACCTATCAGCATAATAACCATATTTGAACTGGAGTGTTGTCGTGCATCCTCAAGCCAAGTTGTGAGATGATTGAATGTTTCTCGCCTAAATTTCAAAGTTGAAACTGCATGCGTTTTTGTGTAGTTATTAATAACACCTCAAATTAATATGCTTAATTATAATTGGTAAACCTTTCCTCTATTTACATGGGACTTTTTAACATGATTTCAAAATGGATAAGGATGGAACGGTTACAGTTATGGAAGCTTGGAAAGAATTTACAATATAGTGTGTTAAGCATGTTGGAGGAACATATATCAAGATACAGCAGTCAACGCACAATGCCAGCTGGATAAAAATTATGGGCTTATGTAGTTGAAAGTAAGAATTCTAGATAACCAATGAAATATGAAGATTGACAAATAACTGAATTGGCGTATACATTAGAAGAAGGTTTCGCAGATTTGACTGAAGCAGAATTGTATAACCAAATTGCGACGAAGAACTAAGTGATGATGATTTATTAATAAAACGGTTAATGAAACAAAAACTCATTACAATTATTCTGACAAAGAGAAATTGAACCAGTTGTATCACACAATAAATAACATCAGCAAAGGACTTGAACTGGATAGGAAAAATGATTAATCATTTTTTACAAAATGATCAACATAGCTCTCCATTTTCATAAAGATATTAACAAATTCTTAAGTCAATTAGAGGAAGTATATACAGATTTTATTATGAATTATGTAGCTTTTTGTCTATTTACAAGGTTTTCAGAGGAACCTATGTTTTGTGTATATATGGATAATAGGTGTAACGTTTTTGTACTGTACTGTGAATTTAAAGTATAATGACTTTTGTTGGTACTGGAGTATGAACTGAGAGCTCAATTTTTCGCAACACCATTTCTGATGTTCTACTATATTTATTTACATAACTTTTGTGAGTATTAGTGGTTATGAAGATTTCTTATATTTTGATAATTTAGACATAAACATGACTCATCCGAAAACTGTCGTACTGATACTAGTAAATAAAATATGTTGAAGAATCGATAAGCACCAAAGACTGTTTTAATTATTGCGACATTGCTCGCAGAGACAAGGCATTGAAATCTGAAGATGCACACTACACCCTCCCCCTCCCTAAAATATACCATGAAATTATATCGAATTCTGACATTCATTTTCATAGTTTTGGCGATATTTTTATATCTTTAAGGTCAAAATATCATATTATGTTTAGACACATGTTTTATTTTTTCTATAAATATCCAAAAATTTTGTTGACTTGTTTATTTTTTCACCACATTACTAAAAATTTATATAAAAAATAACGTTTCGTATAAAAAGTAAGCTTTATTAAACTATATTTTAATTCACAAAAATAAAAATACAAAATGATTTAATATCAAAAGCGATGAGATATATCAATTCATAGAATCAAATGGTTTCACAATAATAGAAATTGAACAATTATTAATTCATCAAAAAGATATTGTGTGTAGAAAGTGATTAAATGGCATTCACAGTTATGCCTAATTTCAAACAATAGAAAATTCTTGTAACCCTAAACTTGCTTTGAAAAACAATAATTCTATTTCACTTATTATTTTACCTATCATTCTACTTTCTTCTGCAAGGTAAAGTTAAATATTCCCATTTAAATATATTCTAGAATATATAAATGAATCCGAAATAATCCTGAATTCATACATAAATAATTATATATACTATTTTCTTATTGCTTATTTGCTCTAATTTGTCTGAACAGGAAACAAATTTTTTCCTTGAAACTAATTACATGTTGTAACTAATTGATACTGGCTTATTTATAATTTTGTAACAAAACCTGGATTAAAATTTAGTGATTATATTAAACTTTCCCATTGAAACATTCAATAATACCAGGACAATACTACCAGGATCCAAATTTAACTAATAAGCTC